>BLKR01012085.1:0-23757 GCA_011170035.1 Teleogryllus occipitalis | reverse complement strand
GTTCGTATCATCCGCAAAGAGAACCGTTCTTCCGTTTCGAATCGCCGAGGGCATATCGTTTACGTAAAGTAGGAACAGAATAGGGCCTAAAATCGATCCTTGAGGAACTCCACATGGAATGGGCAAAGAGTGGGAAAGGTGCGTACGTAATGTTCCATCATTCCAGTAAGGTATTTCAACTCTCTGAAATCGTTTTTAAGGTACGAACATAACCAATCTAGAGCAATACCACGAATTCCATATGAAGGTAATTTGGAAAGTAAAATGTCATGATCAATGACGTCAAAAGCTTTTGAGAGATCTAAAAATAATCCAATAGGTGCCTCGTTTTGATCCAATGATGAGGCGACATCTTTAAGAAAAGAAAATATAGCTGTTTCCGTTGATTTTTGATTTTCTAAATCCATGTTGGCAATCTGAAAGCGTCGTGTTTGGTGAGAGGTTTCCATTCGTACGAAAGTCTCTCTACAATATTTTGAAAAACCTGATAGAAATGGGCCGTATTTTGAATTTCATTTTTGTTCCCATTTTGAAAAGCGGCTTAATTTTAGCTGTTTTGCAAATATCTGTAAACGTTCCAGTGCATAAAGATGCATTAAATATGTGAGTTGACGGGTGTATAATGGCAAACGCACAAGTCTTTAACAAAGAATCTGGGAATTCATCTAAACCGGACGAATATTTATTTTTTAGTTTACCGATTATTTTGAGAATTTCATAGGAAGAAGTTTCGAAAACGAACATTGTGTCTAAAATTTTGGGTGAACTGTCTGTTTTTGAATTTTGTGCCTGAAGACCCTTAGTGAGATCGGCAGCAATTCTCGAAAAGTATTGGTTAAAGAGACTAGCCACTGTTGCTGGATCGTTTACATTTATATCGTTATATTTTAAACAACATTCTCTACGGGTTTTTCTAGTTGATTTGGTATTAGTATTTTTTTTATTATATTCCACATTGCTTTTGTTTTATTATTTGAGTTCATATATCCTGATCGTTTTCATGATTTTAGCCTGCCTTATAACTTTTTCGTAACAATGTTTTTGTATTTTTTAAAAAGTAGATAAGGAAATCTTGAGATACGACGGCGTTTAGAAATAAAGTAGAGAGTACGTTTATTTTTACACGATGTTCTAATTCCTTTTGTGATCCAAGTATTACTTTTTCATTGAAATGTTTAATTTTCTCTTTTTAATGAGAGAAGCATGCGTTAAAGAAATGAAGATTTAGTCCGGAGAAATCAATTTAGTCAATTTAGTCAGTCAGTTTAGTCAATTTAGAAATTGACATATAGCCTACTAGGGTTTTGCACGGAGACATTTATTTATCCTGTAAATTATGACAGAGTGACATTGAAAATTCGGTTCTCTAGAATTTATGATGATTTTGCTCGAGCTGATTTATTTACATGAACACGAAACACTTCATAAACACATTTTTATTTGGTGTATAAATTGTAGTTTATCAACAATTATGATAAAAGCACTCACTAGCATTTCCCTGTCATTGCAAATCTGGAGCCCCAATGCCGTCCTAGAGGATTGTTACGAATAAAATTAATTCGAGAACTGATTGTTCATTAATTACTAGAATATCAAGAGTAATAGTAAAAATTTAATATGGGGGTGCACAGGGAGCATGACACCTTTTTATATGAAAACGAAAGTGACAATGACGAATCAATCCTAGACGACTCAAAAGCATTTGTCGTTTTTGAGAATGGGTCCGTGTACTAACATCCCAACTCAGGATACTGTGTAACTTCTGTTTCTGGAAATAGATGATAGATATGTTAGGCTGAAATGGCTCAGGACAAGTACTGTTGCCACTGCACTGTTTCTGACCGGAATGTCGTAGTGATCGAGTCCCAACGGTGGCAGATTTTCGACACTAGCTGTGTAGCTAGGGCAAATTCAGCCACTGGATGGAGAATACTAGCAGCCGGAAGCACTGATCCGTGATTTCTCTGATCATTACTAGGTGAATGTCGGAGCACTGACAAACGGGCCACGAACCGTATACGAACTTTCCTTCTTCATCCTTTTCTTCTCTCCTCGTCTTACACACACACACACTTACACTTACCTGCACTGCACTGCACTATTAAACATGTCGGGAGGCCAGTCGAGAACTGATGAGCTTGTCCTGTCTAGGGCGGTGCCCTGTTAGCGGAAGTACCTGTAAGGGAGAAACCCCCGCAAGCCCAGCATGCTGATTGGCGCCGGATCTCACTTTCTAGCTGTTTAGGACACCGCCAATTCCTGCACCCACACTACACTTACAGGTCTATTGGCCATAGAAGTTGACGCCCCCGAACACAAAATTTGTCAATCAGTATACCACAAAGTCTTCTGAGAACTCTTCTGCTTTCAAACTGCATTCTTTTTTGACAAGTGCTGCGATTAGTAAATAATTAAGAACAAAAACCTGAATCTAGAGTGAGTTCCACTTAAAACGTGAAACTCAAAAATTACTCTAGTATTATGTCAATGCAAAATAGTCTATTTAGAAGAGGATTTGCTCTAGATGTCTTTCTGAGGTATACTGTCTCCCGAACGACTGCTCAAAATTGAATGTTATTATCAACAAAATATATTTGTAAAAAGGTTAGATAAGATTATTAGTTACATTAAACATTTGTTACATTGAACATTTGTTACAGAGAACATTTTACTGAAGAAAGTCTACTTCGAACTGTTACTTTCGAACAGTTAAATTTTCATCCAATGCTGCAGCGTAGCGGGACTCTTGTGAGGTGAATGTTTTCTGCAGCTACCTGCCCCGGTTGGGGCTCTTTAATCAGGTTGTGGTGCTGTGGGTTCTTCTATTCCTGGTGCGCCTCACTCCCCATTACAAAGACGGGGTAGGGAAGCTGGGTAAATAACATAGGAATTAGTTATATTTTAAGGTTTGATGGGTTATTTTTTTAGGGTTTTACATCGACGGAGAGAGGGGTGGGAGAAAGGATGGGCGGAAATGGTTGGAAGAAATTGGGGAAATATAAAAGTGTTTTTTTCATTTTTTGTTTTTGTTTATATATATAGTATTTTTGTCTTTTGTTGCTTTTTATTATTTTTTTAACATATATTGGTGGAGGGGGTGATGTTAAGGTTACGTTAGGTTAGAAGAAAAGGAAGTGATGTGAAGGGTTTTCTTCTTGCTTTCTGTCGATCGCTGGTCTTCTGTCATTTGTCACAGTGACGTCGGTCTTAGTCGGTAATTGTAGTGGGCCTACTGCGTCAGGTAATGGGAGGAAGAAGTTGAAGAATGTCGAGAGGGTGCTTCTTTCGGGAGTGTCTAGGAGTATTTGTGAGGATATGTTTGTGTGGGATCATTCGGTTTTGGAAATATTACATTATGTGGATTTACAAAAAAGATCTCCTAATGTGAGCCCCCTCCGCAAATGTTTTAAGAAATGGTTAAAAATAAATGAAAAAACTCCAAATAGGTTGAACTCAGTATAATTTTACAAAAATACAAGTTTAACAACTTCTACATAAGAAATCGTCTTATATGTCTTGCACATAGCCTATACATTCAAGTGGAGTAAAAGTCAGATATATAAGTAACTTTTTCCGCCCCCGTTCGTTCTACATGTGTCGCGAGTAAACACATAAGGCACATCACCCATAGTTCTCCTACAGCTCTCTGAAAATTTACACAGCAAAATATATTCTCTGCATCTTCTTCACCTGAAAGAGAAGATATTTCTGGTAGAACTTTCAATGCGGAAGGGCCAGAGGACGTGTCGTTCGATTCCTCGTGGAAGGTGGAATCTTCCTTTTGATTTTTGTTAACTTCGGGATTGTCTTAAATCTCTCTCTTTTCGACTTTTCTGGAAGTAAAAAAATTCTGAAATTGTCTCTTGACCTTTTTCTTCTTCCTATCCCCATGTTTGGGTATTTTCCTCTACTTAAATCCTGAAAAGAATGCAACTTATATAATGAAAATAATTAATTATATAGATTCTCCGTAATTGCTTTTTTAATGTAAGAAAAGTATTATAATACAATGCTTTGAAGAAACAATATAAGGTACACCTGGACACGTTAACGCGTGGGATAACTTTAATCATTGCACTTTGCTCGAATCCAGTTACAACTAGAGCGCCACCACGTTAACCTTCAGAATCAGGTGTAGAGAGACATGTGTTTTTTAATAGTTGGTTATCCTTCTTTAAGTACTCTACAAGTGCCGTACATTTAAGGTATTAAATGTCAAATAGAATTATCAATGTGCCTACAAAATTATTGTGTGATCATCTCTTTATAAATCTCAACAGTTGAATATTTCAAAAATTAAAAAAGAGAAGCAGCCGACCTGAATGGCCGAGGTGGCTAAGAGCGAATACCGACTCAACACTTCGGTCCGAAGGGTTGCGGGTTCGATTCCCGCCTTGGGCATAGCTGCTTGTCCCTTGACTTTTTGTGTGTTGTCGCGGAGGGCCTCGCGTTCTGCTGACCCCAGATCAGAGGAGCCCGCAAGTGTGTTGGTCTAGTGTATGGTCAAATATGCGTCCCATCGGGACGTAAAGGGTAACCGGCTGTTGGCTGCATAAAAGCCCAAGGAAAAAAACTCTACATAATCGTATTGATATTTATAAACTATAGATGAGTCGAGGATTTATTTGATGAATATATGCCTGTCGTGTGTTTCTTTTAATTTTGGGAATGTAACATAAATATTACATGTTCTTACAGGTAGAAACCAAACAGCATTCGTTTTCTAAGAACAATATTGGTCATTCTTCACTAAAATATTTTATCCGCTATGAATACATTTTTTCTGCGCTACCTAATTCATTATCGCCTATATTTTTGTATGAGATTTTAAGTTAAAATATTTTCTTGTGCCAGATTACTACAGGTATAAAGTAGTGTATCGTATTAATTCATTTTCAGTAAGGCAACAGATAAATTTGCTTATTGAAATATAAATACACCCCGCTGTTACTAGAGACTCGTCATGTTAATTAGCAGGGTTATTGGCATGTCATTAAATTTTTATCCGCCGCATGTTCTAAGAAAAATGAATAATTGAACATTAAGATTTACAAACTCACCTAAAAAAACATTGAACATTGTTTTCCGGAACCGGAAAGGAGGTACATAAAAATGCTAATGGCGAAACTTTCTACGGGATGGAAGCAGTACAAGACATTAATTAGAGGGCAGGAATCAAGAAATGTTAACTTTCTGAAGTACTTTGCATGGATTTATCATTTGAATTTTTCAACTTATCTCAATTTTAAGACTCAGTGAACATTTTAAATTTCTTTTTATATCAACTCGACTTTTACTTTCTTAAAAAAAATTGGTGGATATCTTTTCGTGAACTTATATTGGTAGCAAACTTATTTGATGTTAACGTGTTTTCAGTTTGAGATATCCCTTCTTCATCGGGGCTTCTCTTCATGCATTGCGCAAAGACTTAGATGGCTTCTTGTTTTACTTCTGAACACTTAAATGTAGTTCTTCTTTCTAGTTAGTGTCACATCAAAGTTCTAGGGATTTCGAAATTAAATGAATCAATAAATAAAATATACAAGCTAAGAAACGGTCCACGAATTGTAGTTTTGCCGTCAATTTTTTTTCACTTCAGCTCATACGAAGATGTTTCACTTCACTGTATTGCGTTGCACTACACTGCACTGCAATGCGCTTACAGAACTAATGCAATTTTATCAACACACGGCGTTGATCTTCTCAACACCTACCATGAGACACTATTGATTAATCTTTTGTCTTTCGTGTCTTTAATTTATTTTATTTCATTTATCCTTGTTCAGAGTTCAACTACCAGACTGGGCACATTTTATAGCGTGTTAAAAGCACCCACAGAGACGAGTCTGATCAATAAGTCTATCTTTAAGTCAAGTGTCCTGTCTCTGGCCGCGAAATCATATGCAATCGACTTGCATTGTACGAAATTTTTGTCACGGATTCAGCTATTATAATAAATCTACACAAATAATATGAAAGAATGTGGTGCTTTAGCATCACTAGTTTTCGTTGCTATAATAACAAAATGAATCCAAGGCTCAATTGCGGAGCGATGTAAAGTGTACTTGCTGGGAGGAATGGAATAGGTGGGATGGAGTAGTGGGGGTATAAATAAAATCAACTCCATTTTACATTATAGACATAATTCATCCCTTTTCCTGATCAATAAGTGATTTTATTGAATGAATGTCTATAGAAATACCAGGTTACGCCCGCTACTACAGTTCACTGATTACAAAATTATTTAGAAAATATAAATTAGAGAATAAAGATCGATAAATTGTGAGGTGAAAATGAGAATCAATAATACGGTTCTAGAAATACGTATTCATTATCTCGTTCGAGATTTGGTTGTATACTATGTGAAAAGTATTCAGAAGAACATCAAGAGCATTCACAGCTTGGATATACAAGGCGCATACAAGATCCACACAAACAATCGTAGAGGTGGTTTTACTTCAGTTATTACACGCATTGGGGAATATTGCCTCCATCACGGCCAGTTTTTCTGGTGCTTGGTAATCAGATTTCCGTCAGAAATAAACCGCGTTAAGTACGCATCACAGAAGGTAACTCGGAGGAGCTGTTAGGACAGGCGCGATTGGGAGTCGACGATGGGCGTAATCTCATATCCCGGGCGCAACCTGCAAAAAGCCCAGCTCTCCTCTCGCCGCCTTTCTCCCTTCCTCTTGGCCCCTACTGCTGGGCGCCGCCGTTTCCGTCGTTAGCTGCGCACCAGAGCGAATGGCTACGCGTTCGAATCGCCCGTTTCCTTCTTTCCTTCGCTCGCGCACTTAGCAAGACGCCTCTCCCCCCCCCACTCGCGAGGAGGAACGGAGAGAAACGAAGAAAGAGGAACCCAAAATCCTCCGACCTCTTTCGCGGAAAGGAATTGCTGAGGGCGTAACCGAACAAAGAGAGAAGGAAGGGGGAGGGAGAAGTTCGTTGAAAATCGTTAGATTGTGAAGTTCGCCGCGACTTCCCTTTCTGCATGACGCCTCTGAAAAGTTGATGCAATCAACTCAACGTGCTAGTTACCTAGCGTCTGCGGTGGAGCACTAGCTTCAGCCGGCCTGCTTCCAATTTTTTTTTTTCGAAATGCAGGTTGCGGTAAAAAATAGTAGCTTCCTTTGTTACCTGGTGTAATCATACAGGTGGTTTCACTTCACTCGATAAGCACGACTGAAAACATTTCTGCCGTAAGTTTGGTTCTTCTGGAAAATCGTAATCCGATTTACTTCAGAAATAGTGTTAACATCGACTGTGAGAGTAATCTTCAATTCCGTAGACATAATAAGAAAAGCAGCCCTCGTCCCTCATGTACACATATATGTGCAGACAACAATGTTCGTGTTCTGTGAACAAAGAGAGAATACGATGTTCTTTTAATTCGCGGAAAATCCTGAATACAGTGCGCCAGGAAAGTGTTTCAGCAGTGAACCGAATCAGGGCCACCTATTAAAAACTGCATTTGTGTTGGTCGCAACCAGATCACTGTGAAACAAATAAAGGGGACAACACTTCCAGCATTTATTATGATTGTGGTGAGAACACAATTTACGTTTTCAAGCCGCAGCTCGTACTACAACATAATGTCTGTTGCACACAGTAAGGTGCACTTGCGGAGGGACTTTCCTGACACACTGTATTATTTTGTTTCTCATGAGGTTGATAATGTTTTATCATCTGCTTGAATATAATTTTGATGAAGACCATTTTTTGCAAATGATACGTTCACAAGCATAGGGCAGCATCAAAAACAGAACGATAGTATATTTCCACACACACACACAAAGAAACAAACACACACATACACCTCTGCTAGGTTTAAAGGCCGCGGGAGTTCGCCGATCCTTAACAGGAGCGAGGGAAAGAATGAACTTTCATATTGTTGCTTTTGGAGCGCTGGTCGCAAACCATACGCGCAGTAATCGGGTGGCTTTATGAAGACAGTGGTACGTGCCCGCACATCAACAAAAATTTTGATGATTTTACAATAGAACGAGGCATTGTAAATGCATTTTGATTGTCATTGAACGACAATTATCTCTTTAAGCCTAACTTGTCTAAAAGAATTGCAAAACGTATATTTCAAATTAACTCTCAGGTAGAATCAATTTTCCTGGAAAATAAAAAGTGGTTACAAAGGAAAGTTGGAGCATTTATTTATCTTTTTGATATAAAGATATTTTATTGTTATTATTCCGGAACTTACTGCTGTTTTCAGATATTAGTGAGAATAACAATGAAAAGATGTAAAATGTTTAAAATCAATGAATAAGAACAAAATAAACTAGACACAATATTACAATACTTATAGAAAAATACTACTGCACAAAACCACAAAAAATGGTTTTCTAAAAAGTAGCACGCATGTTGCTCAAGAACAACCAAATAAAATGATCTTGTTTATCATTGAAATACATAAAATATTTCAACACCAATAGTCCGCACGAATATATAGAATATAGGATTCACAGTACAACAGCATAGTATATACGAATATTAGTATGTATATAAGGCCAATACTGTGAATGATCTTGTCTGTCCGGGTGACGCCGCGTCGAAGGCTGTGTTGCCGACGTTTCGACTATCTTTTCGTGGTCTTCTTCAGGGCTGGTCTGCTGAAGACGACCACGAAAAAATGGTCGAAACGTCGGCAACACAGCCTTCGACGCGGCGTCACCCGGACAGACAAGATCATTCACATGACTCCGGCCGCGGAAGCCTACGACTTCAAGGCCAATACTGGTCCTTACCTCGATGACTCGTATGGTAGCGTGCTCGCTTTTCTAGGCGCAACCCCGGGTTCGATTCCCGGCCTAGGCGAATTATAAATGTGTGCTCTGTTTACAGTTTTTCTTTCTAAAATATATTATATTTTTGGAAATAATAAACAATTTACATGTTTCTGGAATGTTTCTATGCTACTGCAATGCAAATCATTTTTTCGGACCAACTTTCGAGTGCTTTTTGCGGCTCAGCCATTCGGAATATCCAAGTAGTTTATTGAACTAAATATGCTGAAAATTGTCTTAAGAGTTTATTTTCCAATTTTCGACGCTTCCTCCCCGTACATCTAGTATAAAGATTCACAGTACAACAGTTCTTTACGAACCGAGAACATAAAAAGTTGGTGTTCCAAAACGCAACACTTGAATACCACTTAGTGAATAATGAGCAGCCTCTTCTTTGGAGTGTTGCGTTGGCATGATACTAGCGGTATATGATCATTCAGTCGGTATGGTCAGTATGAGACTAAGTGGAACACCATCAAATATTTTCAGTCGATATCCAATCTATTTCACCGGTTTGGGTGGCTCAGGACATCAATTGACCACTGCAGTGTCTCTCCCCGGGAGGTTCTAGACTTCGAGTACCGACGGTGACACTAGCTAGATAGCTAGGTCGAGTTATTTAGCAGCTGGCTGGTGGAGGATTCTAGCTGCCAGCTGCTCTGATCAATAATTTTCCGTAGTTTCTCCAATCAACACGAGCCGAATTCCGGGGCAGTACCGTAACGGGCCACGCATCTTTCCTTCCTCTTCCTTGCCTTATTCTCACCCCTTACACACACACACACACACACACACACACATACACATACACATACACATACACATACACATACACATACATACACATACACACACACACACACACACACACACACATATATATATATATATATATATATATATATATATATATATATATATATATATATATATATCACTATCATACACAACACTATCATATGTGTCGATAGATTATCCGGGAGCATTGAGCTTGTGCCGACTAGGGCGGTGCCCTGTTGATGGGAGATATGTGGTTGAGGAAAACCGTGTGAGCTGACGGTAGATCGGCGCCGGATCTCGCCATACAGTGGGGGAGATCATCGCTATCTCCCGCGATAAAAACATGTGTTATACTTACGTGACTAATGACGTTAGCAGTTCGCGCGCCCGAAATCACTAATCAATTAATCTGTGTTTCTTATTAGATTTTCCCAAATACCTGGGCATCTAACAAAATTACAGATACCTCTGTCACGTCTAGAGGGTGCACTGTTTCCTTTCAGTTTTATTAATCAATCAAATTATTAATATAGAGTGTTTTTATACTTTTTGTTTTCAATTTTTCCACGTGTATTTATTTTTTAAAGGTTATTACACGCACAAAAACGGCAAAAAATACAATGGCTTTTTAAAGCCAGAATTCACAAAATATTAGTAGAATCTCATTTTAAAACTGTTGACGGACGCTCATATATATTAAAATATAAAGTTTACTCATCAAATCGCGCAACAAATCACAATTTTTCTGAAATAATGCTCTCGTCTTAGGTTTGAAACAGAGATTTACTGATAACATCCAATAATTACACTACTATGAATGGTAAACGATTATTGGAAATTTTTGACAAAGAAAAATTCAAGTAAAAATTAAACATTATTTATAATCCTTTAACTATGCCACCACTAAAATCCTTTACAACTAAGTTATAGAGACTAGGCACCGGAAATAAACATCAACAACGAGGTGCAAAACACGTCATTCATAAATAGTGATGATAATGTGTGTGGGAACTATCGATAGGTGTTACAATATCAGGAACATTCAGAGCTGCCACAGATGATATAGTTCCTAGCACTTCAGCTAGTGTGCGCTCGATGATAAAGATTAAGTGTTCAAAATTATCTGTGCTGTGTTGATGTATTTTGTCAAGTTTTGATACTAAATGGAAGCAAGGAAAGCGTTAGATACATTATTAACGTTCAAGAACATTCATTTTATATTTATGAACGTGTGGGGGCAATTAGAATGATTGGTCTTTTTCTGCTACTTTTCATTTGATTTATTTCTGTGTTTTCTCTTGTAAAAATACGAAAGAGAAACCAAAAAATATTAGCTACTTTGGATTTCCTTTGAATACGAACTTGAACTATTAAGAGCAAATGTATGTGCACCATATGTGTATTAAGGGTCCCTCAAAAGTCACATTTTTATTAAGAAATATTATATGTATCAGGAGTGAGCATTCAAACTGTCACTATGAATCTGATATAATTCACAGAATCTCATACTTTTCTGGTATTGATGGAGAGAATTCAAAAGAATCTATTTGAATTCTGAATGTTAAGAAAGGAAGACTGAGTGAGGATAGTTTCATTTCCTTATAGCTGCATGCAGCTAAATATCTCTTTACAGTGTTTCATTTAATCCCTAAAGGAAATAATTTTTTGAATTTCAGTTTTTGTTCTTCTTGTGACTTGGAGTAAGCAAAGTAATTATATTAAGTTATTGCTACTGCATTGATAAAAAGACACTTTTGATAACACATGTCGCAACTTTCTTGTTCTTCTCGTCTCTAAAAGGTGCTTTATGTTTTTACTATCAGTAGCTCTTCCGCATACGCGTAGGTACTTACTTGCTTGTTACGACTAAGTGTCGTAAAAGGATTGAGAACTGGCTATCATCAGTATAGCAAACAGATACGACGTATTTTTCCGAAGCTCCTCTTTCATTGTTTCTATCACGAGTAATATTCTTGTTTGTCTGGGAAGACTCTCAACGTAGGTCATACAGATAACCCCCCTTGCATCGATCAGTTTCTTAGGGAAAATGATCCAATGAAACGTAAAGTTTTTAGCGATCGTATTACTGAGGTATATTGTGTTAGTCAGTATATCGTTCTTATCATAAAGTGCATGCACAATTATGAAGACGTCGTTTGACTCGTCGTGACGTGCACATACATTATGTCATGTGCATCGTAAGATTTTAGACCATTAATATTTTACGACATTTTTGATATCGAGTAATTACTCACCCAGGTGGTGTAGTTAACTGAGACGTTCATTACTCAACATTCACCAACAAACCGGGAGAGAAGGCTCAGGGCATGAACTGATGTCGCTACAATTCCTCTGACCGGGAGGTCCTAGGTCCGAGTTCCGACGGTGACAGGATTTTCGAAAGTACCTTGTTAGATAGGTCAAATTCAGTCGCTGTCTTGAGAACAATCCTAGCGGCTGGCCGCTCTGATCGGTAGTGTTCCGTGGTTTCTTCGATCAACACCGGGCGAATGCCGGAGCAGTACCCCAACAAACGGGCTGCGGACCTCGCGCGATCTTTCCACCTCTTTCTTGTCCTATCCTCTCCCCTCACACACACCTACAGTAACATGCACTACACTACCACACATGCCGGGAGACCGGTCGGGAGCTTAGATCTTGTCTCGACTGAAGTGATGCCTCGCTGGTGGGAGATACCCGGTTGGCGAAAACCTCGCTAATCGACGGTAGGTCGGCGCCGGATCCCGCCATCCAGCGGGGGAAAAATATCACCACCTCCCGAGCAAAAGCAAGCACTACTCTTACGGGACTAATGACCCTAGTAGTTGACGCGCCCGGAATCACTAACAATCAATCAATCAATCCACCAATAATAGTCGGTTTAATTCAATTTATGATCCGGACGAACTTAGTTCTTTTCTTCTTGTTCTTAGGTTTTGTATTGTGTACTAGTTGAACAATGGAATACTATAATTAAACTTTTCAGTGAGGCAAGGAAGAACTGTTGGAACTAACTCGAAAAACGATTATTGATATCCATATGTTTATATTTTCTGTTTAAAATGTTGATAACGGATTTATTAATGAATATATCGAAAAATGATACCAACTTAAAATATGTTGTATTATTCTGAATTTAAAATTGTGGTGCTACAGCAACACAATTTCTAGCATTATTTCTAAATTTGTAATTTTCGAAAATTTAGATATTTCAATGGGAATGAGACCCGCGCCATTCTTTGTTTTTTTTATATTTTTCTCCTATCCTAGGGAAAAAATCCAAGAAAAATATGGAGCGGTTTTTGAGAAAAAGTTTTTTTATAAATTGCATTAATTTCAAATACAAACTACTCGAAATTATTTATTAAATTTTGTTCTCTTGTAGCGCAAAGACGTTTAAGAAAATGATGCGAGTGCTATGCTTCTTGAAATCTCGGATTTTTCAAAAATTACAAATGTGAAATTTTTTGATCATCTTCCTACAACTACATTGTTACATATAGTGAGTTTCTCCTAAGTGAAATCTGTTTTCAAAGACATCTTCAAATGAGGTCTTGTTCAACTTTTCGAAAATGTAAGTGATTTTCGTGTAAGTTTGCACGAGATATAGGCAATTTTAATTTTTTAAACAATTTTTTGCCTTAGAGTTTTGCCTTAGACAAAGCCTTTTCCTGAAACGTAGCTCTTTAAAAAACGTAATGCACATTTTATTGAAAAAAAGAGTAGTTTTTGAGTAATTTGGATGTGAAATTAATGTAATTTATAAAGAAAGCATTTCCCGCAAACCGCTGTAAAGTTTTCTTTCAAAATGTTTGCACAGATAGAAGTGATGCTTAAAAGAATGGCGCGGTTCTCTTTCTTTGAACTGTCTGAATTTTCAAAAGTTCAAATTTAAAAATAATAGGAGAAAGTTTCTGCTGTTGTAGCAGTACTAGTTACTTTTGTATCTCTCATTGTTTTTAAACACCGACTAAACACACGAGGATTCAGACAATCTCATGGTGTTTGTTTCGCGTGGCGTTGCGCAGGAGCGGCGCCGGCCGCGGCCTCGCCCGAGCAGCCCGCCCTGCGCCGCCGCCACGCCCTGCTGCAGTGCCGCGTCCCGCCGCCGCGCCGCCCGCGCCGCTTCCGCTCCAATGCCTGCCCTCCGCTGAGTGAGTACTCGGACATGACGCGCCTCGCGTCTCATCAGCCCACGCCGTTATCGCCATCCGCTCACCGTATTGCACGTCTAATGGACCGGTGGCGTAACTGTGGAAAATGGAATTTTACAGGAGTAGCACAATTCTAAAATGAAATACTTTGAACCAACATCAAGCGCACATAAGTAGTTATTGTGCTATGTTCAAATGTTACTCCTCACCAGTTGGGTATATATTTTAATAGAATATTTCTCGTATTAGCCTTTGCATTCACCTTTCTTAGAACTGTGTCATTGTTCCCCAGAAACTTCTGAGCCTTATTGTTGTAATGAACAATTACGAGACGATTTCGATCAGTTGGCTACGTACACAGTGTCATAAAAACAAATATATCATAGTATTCGATTGAATATTTAGCAAAAATGACGAAATTGTACATTTACGGCGTTATTCCGCTGTAAATTGCCTGCTCATCGTTTCGCAGAATACCATAGAAAGCTCTTGGGACAATGTTCTACTGACAACAAGAGAGCTTATTGTACTAACACCACTCAATCCACTGGTGTGTTGTTCTTCTTAAATGAGAATACAATCACGTGATATTTCAACAACAACGTAATTTCCCCTACACTGACCAGAACAAAACATCAATTCAGTCGATATTTCTGCAGATTAAATTTCTGCACTATTAAATTTCTGCAGTAGTTCTGACCTGTTTACCATCTTTCGACCGATTTAGCAGTTACGCCATTGTTTCATTGGTTAAACGATATTGTCATCATTATACTGGCTCAGCTGGCGCATAGGCAGCATTACCATTGTCTCTGCAGAGACTCAGATCGGAAGGCCCTGTTCTCCTGTTCTGCTTTTCACGTTGGGAAGCCACAATGGGTCTTATGGAGAATCCGAGTGTTGTTGCCAATGCGAAACATTTGCTTGCTCGCTCGCTCCAGAATTGTCAAAATCATTCCTTCTTTTGTCAATATTTGCTTTTACTAAAACAAATTGTTTATTCCCTCACTTATTATTATTATTATTATTATTATTATTATTATTATTATTATTATTATTATTATTATTATTATTATTATAGCAGTAATATTTTTATTAGCGTATGAGCAGTAAATGAGTTACACTTTTTAATGATTACCATCGTGTTCCTCGTAATTTTCTCTACAGGACTATGTTTTTTCTACTTACTTTTGCAACAATCGATTTGGCAACATTGCACGAGATTCTTCAGTAAGAATAACATTGTCCATAAGAGCCTATTGTGCCTTCACGACGTGAAAATGGGTGTGTCTCGACGGGCGCATTTTGACAGTTGCCAAATACGAAGGTCCAATTCAACCAGTGTGTGGAGGAGAATTCTTGCGGTCGGCTGCTCTTAGCGGTAGTTTTTCGTAGAACCGTAAAAAGCGGGCCACGCACCACAGGCGTTCTTTCCTTTCTCATTGTTGTCCGATCCACTCCCCTCATTCACAAACACTTGCTCTACACTACAACATATTTCGAGAACATCGAGCTTGTCTGTGTTGGAGCTTTCCCCGCACGGGGAGATGCTTGGCAGTGAGAAATTCCGCAAGACAAGGTGTAAGTTGACGCCGAATCCCACTCTCAAAACGGGAGGAACACCGCCACCTCCAGTCATGGACTACACTTAGGGGAGATAATGACGAAAGCTGTTGACGCGTTTGGAAACACACATTAGTCAATAAATCAGTGATTCCCATGTGGTTTCTAATACCCGGGCTCTGGGAATTTGTCGATTTCCCACTCCCATATGCTCAGTATTGTTGGGCATTTTCAAATCTCGCCAAACGGAACCATCTCTTTTCGATTTTCAGTTTGCCGCCAGAAACAGCTAGAAGAACAGACGCAGATTTTATCCGTTATTGGTGCCTGACTGAAGAAATATGGAGTCTGATTAGCTGGGGAATTGCCGGATGATTTCACTTTGATGGGCATTTAACGAGGTTTCTGTTTTGTGACGTAAGCGTGACATGACACACTAAGAATAGTCCACACTTCAAAAATTCAGTGCTTCAAGGTGGATTTTAACTGCAAACTTCAATTCAGGAAGCCAGTGTGCCCACAATCATATAGCTGTGACTCTTTTATTTTTCATTAGGAGGACGAACACCCCCCCCACACACACACACACACACAACCCCCACCACCGCCACCAACTCTAGCGCGTTGCCGATGAGAGAATTTTCTCAAAAATTGATATTCTCCGATCAATCTCAACTAACTCGTGACCCTGAGAGTTTGAAACGGATATTTGGATGTTTGAGGATTCATTACATGAAGATTCAAACTCATTTTCAAAATTTTCTCAAAAATAGCACCAAATATTTTATGAAACTATTTCCTCGGAACGCATAGACTACGTTTACAAATGGCGCGGATCTCATTTTTGTTGAATCTCTGAATTTTCGAATATTGCAAATCCACTTTTTGGGCGTTTTCCGACAACTTTCGCACTCTTATGATGTTAGCGAAATGACATCCTATAATTGGACACTTTGTGAAGTAGCAACCGAACATTATGTTCTTTTTTTCGAATGGGGCAGTCAAAACCAAACTAATTTTGTCACATTTATATATAGAGCTAACTTGTATCCCCCATCCAATCTGAAACTACTTTTTTTACAATAATAATTCCTGTTACGTTCGAATATCGGATTATAAGTGTACGTGTACCTCTCATCTGAGATGAAAATAATTGGATCCAACTCAAAATGTGGGTGCAAATGCAAAGCATAAAAGTGTCATTATACTTCCATTTAGGTAATAACATTTTAACATTTTTTCGACGATGTTGTTCAACATGCAGTTCCGTGAGTGAGAATTATTTCTTGCATTAAGCGTTTTCCATCAATATTTCACTCTTTAGCTTGAGAGTTTGTTTTTTATCACAATTTATTATGCATCAGAATCAGTACAGAAAATAAACGTCCTGCGAATTGTTCATATCTCTTATATGTCCTTTTATACATTTTTCTTTTTATCTGATGGGTTAACAAAACATTAAAAAACTGATTTAAAATGCTTGATTATTCAGAAATATAATACAATTTTGCTTCCACTCTGTAAGTAAGTGTTTTTAGATTTTCTATAGGGTCCACGCGAAATTGCTCTAATTGACAACTCTCAAATTGGCGAAATTATTGTAATTAGTTCACAAGTTCATCGAAATTTTAGTGAGTTGAAAGCAATGACAAAACGAAGAACATTTAGAAAGCTTGATAGGAATATTATCATGCAGATGGTGATTCTCCTCTGATTATTTTAGAAAGATGTTTTAGAAAGGAAGTATTGCTCTGCAGCGCAAGTCGAAAATAATGAAGACATCCGTAATATATGACTATTGTGCAGAACCCTGAAGCAGACCTTACTTTCGTTGTCACAGTATGATCGCGTTGTCCAATAATATTGTTTGTTATCACTCTCAGGTCTCTTTACAATTTTTGCTCCTATTAATTAATATTTAATAGAGCTTGCGATAGTGTTTAATTCAGAGTCTAGTACCATAAGTAATGAAGTACACAGTAGAGTCACTTTCCAGATCTGTAGTATAATAAAGTATCATGTTTTGAAAAATTATTAATTCCTCAATTTGCTATTTTGCACGTACACGTTAATAATTGATGATGTGCTCTTCTAGTTCTATTTACTCTTACAAATAAAATAATTTATCTTCTTTCATTAGACAACCTTTATTGCTCCAAAATAGCAAACAACACCACCGGTTCTACTCCGCTCACAATTAGCCAAATGAAGCATGAACAAAACCTGCGCATAGTGAGCTTTTTTTATCTCCACAAGCAAGTGTCATTTCAGCATTTTTTCAAAAGATCAGGGGAAACTGGCTGAAAAACCTGATCGAGATGGAGGTAATTGATCCAGAAGCTGAAGTACATTACTTGTTACAGACATATTTAGTCTTTTTAAATTTATACAATGTAAATGTTAAATAATACATTTTTTAGTTTCCGATGCAGATTAAACATCCCTGACCGGCGTCTTTCCTCTGCCAGCACAATTGTCTCCCGCCGCAGATACTACGAACATTATTAGTCAGGTGAATTTGAACTCCAAGATAACAAGATCTTTTACATTAACAGGGTTGGAAAACCAACACTTTCTCCCAGCATTCCTTCATTTCTAATTGAGACGGTAGCTAGAAGAGGGGCCCGTAGGACTATGGGCCCTTCTTCCGGAGAATGAAGAAATGAATTCGGAGTTCTTTCATTTATACCCAAGGAAATTTTCATGATTTTATCTCTATTCGTTAGGTTGGTAGAGTAATATTCCGTTAAATGAAGTTATCTATCATTCAAGTTCCAATTAATACGGCAAAACTTACTGACATTGGGGACTTGTATAGGTACTTAAAGCGAGAGAGCAGAAAATATTACCAAAACACTTTTGAATAGGTTACTCCTCAAGAAGTGTCCGCTGGAAATGTCGACAAAAGTATGTGCAAATCTGATACTAGCTCACAAGATGAACTGTGAGGTACAAAAAATAGGTAACAAACCACATTGCAATTTTATTAGCAGTTTATAACTATAGCAAATTAAAATTTAATAATATTTATAATTAACACCATTTCAATGATAAATATAAAGTGTTCTGGAGAAAAAGGGACTATAACGCCCTTTTTATTTTTGTCACATATTTGATATTAAGGAAAATTTCATTACGTTCTAAATGAAACAAAGTTTAAAAATAATTATAATATATAATCTACAATTAAATAGACAAGTGTGTAGAATACAATGATCGAAAACTTGCGATGCGTTTTTCTCAAAACACAGTTTTGGAGTACAGGCTCTTCTAGCTATTGCCTCAATTTATACATTTTCTATTCATCGCGTCAATTTCATGTATTATTCCCTCCATACCAATGTATAAATTTGACAATTGTTTTCCCAGCTGACATACGTGGCGCCAATCGCACATTTGGAATCGTGGGCGACGTGCGTGGAATACGCGTCAGGGTTTCGCTAGGCGCTTCTCTGTCTCCTGCCTTTCGTTCCTCCGTTCGCTCCATCTTCATATGCATCGTTCACCGCGTCACCCGTCATTTTGCATCTCCGTCGGTATATCTCATCGCGCCCGCGCTGATGGGGAGAAATGGCCGCGATGGACTGCATCGGCGGAGGAACCGAGGCCATCGCTCCGCCCCCGCAAATCAACTCAAGCTGTGAATAAACTTCCTTCCGTAACGAGTTACTTTTTATTTTCCTCTCTATTCTTCATTTCCATTTCTCCAATGTAAATTTTATCTTTTGAATTTTTTACCTTTACATTTTGTTCATCTATTTTCCTTTCGATGAAGTCATTGTTCCTTTCCTTTCATTGTTGTCTGTGAATGTTTTCTCGTTCTTTATAGTAAATAGCTCTCTTTTCCCTACTTATTAATAATTTTCGTTTTCTTTCCTTCTGTCGTCTTCGCATTCTCCTTTTTGCAGTAATTATCTCATTCTGTGTGTCTAATTTTTATTCTCACTTATTGTCTCTCGTTTACATCGTTTTAACACTGTTTAATGTAAAGGTTCATAGTTAATTTCTATCCCCGATATAGCATCATAAAATGTCATTCAAACCGACACGTTCAATAATTCGTTCACAGAATCTCTGTACCAACCAAAAAGAACGCCGTAGGGCTGTTCGTATCTTAGCAGCCAAGTTGTTGGTATAACCAATTAGTGGTAAATCGTTTGCTGTTGTTTTTCCATATATTAGTCAGTTTATTTAATTTTCAGAATGACTTTCTAACGTGCAAAAAGTATTCACGCGGTTGATTTGATTTTCGTCAAAGAACAGGAAAAACTATATGTGACGTGTAGGGGACAAGTATGCTCAGCTCATGGTTTCTTGAGCTCCAGAATCTCTTTCTCACCCCTTTACTACTCACAGTTGAATAACACAGGCACACAAAAAAGTTATCAGACCTAAAGACTTGACACATGTTTTTCTATATATTTCAAAGCGTTGAATTCGAATCTGAAGCCATAATTGCGTCATCACCCTCCAATTTCTTTTAAATCGCAATAAACCTCGTGATTTCTATTTTTTGTTTCCGTGTCTTTTTTGTCAGACCCAAAGACTTGACACGTTTCTCTACGTATTTTGACGCGCTAAATCCGAATGTGAAGCAAGAATTGCGCCTCCACCCTCCACTTTTTGTGACATGTTAGGAAAAAATACAAAGCAGTAAGGAATTAATGCGTTTGCATCAAATTTCTATGTCTGCGATGTTTTGAAATCATCTAACATTTCTCCCAAGAGAGTTGTACACCAGGCCCGCCGGAATATTTGCAAAAAAATCATTAAACTAAGAGTTTTAATATGACGAACACACAGCCACACACGACGACCGTCGCAGTTAATTGCTCAGAAAGGCATCGTGATTTAATACCCTTGTTTTTTTTTTCTCTGGAGCTACTTAAAAGACAAAGAATAAGTGTAGTGTAATGAAGACATTAGCGCACGTGGGTAATATGTTCTGACAAGTGTAAAAGAACTGTTTGTAGCCGTTCAGAAAAATATCGCTGCTTGTTCACTGACATGTACTTGCATGAACGGAGATAACTTCGAACATATTAGAACTTGAGATTACGAATGCAAATATGTAGGCAATTTACATTGACTGGTCAGCATACAAAAGAAATTAATAGATTTTCGCGGGTGATGATGCGAATACTAAGTTTCATTTGAGCGAAGAGATTCATTTCTTGTCTGCACTAGGCATGCAATGCTCACCGATGTCGTGTCATTTCCATTTATGAGTTAATATTATTTGGTTTTTTTTTCTTTTTTCTAATTTATCTCCTGTTTTGTTTCCACAAATCTCACATTGATTTTATTTGTTTAGTCAAAGAACAGTAAAAACCGTATGTGACGTATGGGAAAGAAGTACCATCTGCGCACGTTTACTTCAACTCCAGAAACTCTTTCCAACCTTTTAACTGTAAATAGTTGAAAGGCGATTGAAAGTTTAAAATATAATAATAGTAATAATAATAATAATAATAATAATAATAATAATAATAATAGTAATAAAATTAATAAACCGAGCGAAGTGTCTCAGTGCATGATGCGCTGACGCAATCGGGGGGCCCGGGTTCGATCTCCGGGCCGACCATCCTGACTAGGGTTTTCGTGGTTTCCCCTCAGTCATACAGGAATGCTGGGATAGTTCAAAAAGGTCACGACCACCTCTCACCTCTCATCATCATAGCATAAACCTCATAATACTCAATTCAAAGGGTAACAACCTTGTCTTACCGAGGGATACAGCCGAAAAGCTGATCCCCATAATGACACACTCTGAGATAGAATATGACTGAGCTTCAAAAGAGAACGTGTAACGTGGTCAGAAACGGCCCATACGCAAATAATAATAATAATAATAATAATAATAATAATAATAATAATAATAATAATAATAATAATAATAATAATAATTATTATTATTATTATTATTATTATTATTATTATTATAAAATTCAAAAATAAATAAAAGATTAGTAACATTTAAAATTACTAGACATTTTCATGTAACAATTTCAGTGCCTAAAAATCAAAATGCAACAAAAAGATTTCAACACACTTTTTTGACAGTTTCAAGTAAATAACAGAAAATAAATTTCTGTAGTTGATATCAACGAAGATACTTCTCAACGTGTGTTACAAAAAATGGATATAACGGAAAAAATAATCGTCATTCGACAAAACGGTCATGACATAAAATTTTCGTATTGCCAGTCTCAACATGATTTTAAGTAGTTTTTTCCGCATGGGCTAGGACACCTACATAATATTATATAACCTTTACAATTGTAAGGGCGTATTGTTTTTAATAACCAACCCGAATTGTTTCCTGAAGAAAACTACCTCCCAATGTCATCACGACACTCTCTCGATTTTTTATTACATATTTATTTTTGTTTGAGAAATAGATAGTTTAGTTACACTTTTCACATGCGTTAGTTGATTTACAACTATTATCATTTACTAATCTTAAACATAACTCTATCTACAACAAGTGACAGGTAGCTACAATCAGCACCAAGTATTAAAAATTGTTTGCGAATATGCTAAGAAAGGCGTCAAATGAAAATCGGTTTTTAATTCAAGGTGAAGTATGGTATAATTATGCTAGGTTAAAGTGGATTGCATGTGGATAGAGTTGATGTTTGAGTAAAAGTTATTGAAAAGGGGAGCTATTTTTTGATAGTGATGGAAGTATCCATTTTCTTGATACTGTTTCTTCGTATCTTTTTGTCTCATTTCATTCCTCCTTCTTAATCGAGATTCATTTCAATCTTCACCCACCCTGCGACCGCAACAGCTCGCCCCAGCTGCGTCTTAATCGGCGCCGTTGTCAGCATTGTTAGCCAGTCCGGAATTCTAGAGCGGGAAGCAGCGCGGAAGAGCTCCCGCAGAAACCCTTGGTGGGCACAATGCGTCGTTAAAAACGGCGAGGAGCTATCGACAGTGGAGAGCGACAGTGAGGAGTCAATCGGCGTCCGAGCGCAAGCCAGAGCCTCCGGCCCCGGACTCATGCGTACGCGGTGAAAGGCGCACCGATTGAGATCGTTCAGTGACAACTACAGTTGCCGCTGCAGCGTGTCGGACCGAGAAGGCCTGGAGTTCGAATCTCAAAGGCGACAGGCAGAGGTGGCTAGATTCGATTCCTGACGGTGGTATGATTTTCATTACCTAGATAGCTATGTCGAGTTAAACAGGTGTCTGGAGGGGAATTCTAGTGGCCGGCTGCTTTGATCGGTAGTTTTCCGTGTTTTTTGCGATCACTACCAGGCGAATGCCGGGGCAGTACTCTAACAAACGGGTCACGGACTGCGCGCGATCTTTCATTACTCTTCCGTCTCCTATCCTCACCACATACTTGCACACACTTACACTTACATGCACTATACATCCTGTTCAAATATAATTGATCTTTTGCGATTATAAACATTTTAGAGGTTTAAATGAATAGCTGACCTTTACGTATGTATATCTGATATATTCAAATTTAATTAAAATGCTTGATTTTTCGATATTGGCATAAGTTCAAATTATAAGTACATTTTTCTTCATTTCCGCAAAAATAAAAAATTTAAAGCTGTTTTTGAAAAATAATTGAAAAATTTCTAAGGCTTCTTTTAAAGTACCTACAAAAATTAAAAGATCCGTTTCAAATTCCCTGGATATCGAGTTTCACCAGATCGACAGGCGAATATCAATTTTGGAGAAAATCCTGTGTAAAGTTTAGGTAGGCGATAGTAGTCTTCACAGGGAGACAGAGGTTGTAAAAAAGAATTTGATATATCAAAGGCCCCTACAACATTCATTTCCGTCAAATACTCGACCTCGCTACATGCAGCATTATACAGTGTGCCAGGAAAGTCTTTCCGCACTCAGCCGAATCGAAGCCTCTTATTAAAAACTGCATTTATGTTGGTAACATAACTGCGAAACAATGAAAGGGACAACATTTCTAGCATCTATTATGATTGTGGTGAGTACACGTTTACGTTTTTAAGCCGCAGCTCGTGCTACCAACATAATTTCTGTTGCAAGCATTCTCATCAGCAAGGTGCCACTGCGGAGAGACTGTCCGGGCTCATTATAAAACTCTCTACACGACGTATGTATTAGTACTAGCAGAATCACGCCCCGACACCGTCTTCTCGCTCCGTCGGTGCTGCTGCGACCTGGTTGTCCTCATGCCGCAATCGTCCCCTCGCTGTCGTCTCTTAACTCAACATTAGTTTTGTCCTGTCTACATCCGTGACGCCCGTTCGTCCTGTTATACTGGACCCTGCCCCCCGACACACGGCAACGCCCAACAAGAATGACGCCTAGGTGGATTGGGAATAACATTTAACTGAAGCTCCATCTAGTGGAGAGTTTCAACAAAGTGCACGGAATAAAAACCTTCTCCATGGAGATCGGTTAAACGATGGCGGAACTTATCAATATCGGACAAACCAACATACACACACACACACACA
>BLKR01012084.1:0-23759 GCA_011170035.1 Teleogryllus occipitalis | reverse complement strand
CCATTTGAATTCCATGTTTTAAAAATGTATAGAACATCATTACATTCCAGAAAATCAGAAATCAGAAGTTCGTTTACGGTGTTTCCAATTGCGGTAAATTCCTTTTTCAAAAAATGTATCTTTGAAATACAATACTTGTGATTAATAAGCGCAAGTTACGACATAAGTATACCATTTTCCGTAACACTTTCTTTCAATTTATGTAAACCTTGCAACTGCATTAAACATTCTCTCTTAAAAACACTTTTACATCTTGATAAAGTCCATTGCACTTGTGCAGACCAGCACTTTAACTGAGCCAATTTGCAATAAGAGAACAAACAACAACCGTGCCTGGTAGTTCGCTAGGCGGCTGAGGCCTGGTTGAGGCCGGAGTCTAATTTTTGGGCTGTCAGGGTGTGTCACGTGGTCTAGGGCGTGCAGTCCTCCGATTGGTTGCGCACGAAGTAGACCTCCATACACGCGTCCGCCCTTATTCCGCTGTTGCCCCCGCACTGGCCAATCACCTCCTTCACCGTCAGCTGCGAGTGCCGCCAAATGTCCTCCTTGTTGTCGCACAGAACCTCTTGCACCTTCTGGTGGGGGAGGTAGTCGAAAACGCCCTTCGGCTGGTTGGAGGGCCTGGCGGAGGCCACAACCAGGAGAGCCAGCCCACACAGCATGCACAGCGGAGACATGGCTGGAAGGCGCTGGAAGGCTGGAAGGAGTCCTGAGGAATGCGTTCTTGACGCGTCGTTGAACGGTTTATATGTTTCCCTCATCCTTTCCTCGTTCTCGTAGTGACGTCCTTATTCCTGCGCATGTCCTCTTGAACGACGTCATTTAACTTAATCGAAAAGAGGATACATGTGGATTCAGTATCCCTCCTCCCTCCTCTCTTCATCTATCTACCCCTCTCCTCCTCTGTCTCCTTATTTTACAGTGTTACTCCTTTTCACTCAATTCACTACTTTTATAATTATTTTTTTTATGTATGGTTTATTTGAGATCACATTACTATCATGGTCATCGGCGACCAGGTGATTGATATCTAACATCGAGGTAACTTGTAGTATAGGGTTTAGGACACTTCACGGGGGTTGGACTAGCCCTTGTGATGCTGCCAAACTTGTTTTGTTGGAACAAATTTCGCAAGAGATTCGTTGGGAATCGACCCCGATTCTCCTTGCTGATATGCAAGCGACTTCGCTCTGAGCTACGAGTGGCTTAGTTAAAATAGTTATTTTGTACTATCCGGTTCGTTAAATTAAAACTAAAAGAGTTTAACTATACATACAAAAGGCCTCAATCATGGCGGTGTATCTAAAAAAAATTACCGCCTTTCCTAATTAAATTTTTCTTCCTTCTTCCTTCTTCTGGCCAATCATGGACTGTGAGTC
Organism: Teleogryllus occipitalis; assembly: GCA_011170035.1. Lineage (NCBI taxonomy): Eukaryota > Metazoa > Arthropoda > Insecta > Orthoptera > Gryllidae > Teleogryllus > Teleogryllus occipitalis. The sequence goes on along the minus strand of BLKR01012084.1, from coordinate 22,380 downwards.
ATCTATCTTAGTAGGTGGTATACATCGATCGCAGTGTCGGTGTCCAATTAACTACGTATGTACAAGGACTATAACATAACCTCTTTGATTTTAACGTAGCTTTCAGTTATTTTTATATTTGGCGCAGTTTGGAACTATTGGACGTAATTTTGTTCGTAGAATGAACCACTCGTTCTTTGGAAATACTCAGATAAATCCCCTTCTCGCTTCGCATGTCGGGGATTTATCGACAATTTCCAAAGTACTCGTGGTATTATCAATGATAAATACACGGGATTAAGTGCATGTGAATATTAGGTATACAAAATTAACTCAAAAATTCTAGAAATAAAAATTACAAAATATCTTTTTCCCAAGACGTCAAAAAAAGGTATTCAGACTTCTAATCGATTCGATCGCATTTGGTGTTAGAAACAGTAAGTCATGTAGAAGCCCCTGGAAGAGGTTGCGTTCACAGATCATTCGCCCTGGCCTGCTGTCTGGGTGCGCCACGCCCAACCCGAAAGGAAACAAACGCAACTTCCATCTACAAGAAGGACATTTACCTTCAATTTTCAGTTTTACTTTTCTACTTTTACTACTTTCGCAGTGTTTGGAACAAAACTGCATATAACATCTCTGTACCTGCTCGAATCTTAAACATTGTGAATGACTTACACATACAAATCGACACAGACAATATAGTCATGTCGGTGCGTAAAAGGGTGGTTTCCTGGAAAAAAAATCATAAAAACGTTTTCTTAAAATGTTTTATGAACCCACGCACTAGTAAATATCCCCTAGTTATCGATTTCATATACTCTGTGATAACTCCGGAAGACCCGAAAAATCGGCATTTTCTGACATTTTTGGGATATTCTCTACAACTCTTTAACCTTAAGTCGCGTGGAAAAATGATTTAGTTGAATTTTAAAGAGTAGATAATTTCCTACATCTTTTGAAAGAAATGTTTTTTTGAAGTCAATTAGCAGCATGCTACAGTTTAAAAACAGAATTTTTTCGTTTCTGTAAAATGTGCAAAAATACGCATGTTGTTGATATTATAATTAACCTATATTTATTATTATTATTTTTTTAATTTTTCTTTTTGTCACCGTCGGTGTAAGCATTGCCTCAAAATTATACGTATTTTTGAAAATATGAATATATCAAAGAATAACGGTTGTCTACATGTTTATTTTCGTGTTAAGGCTTAACTCTTCAACGCGGAAACAATGCTATTTCAACACAACTTCATTAACATTATTGCTGTCGAATCGAAATGGGGAAAATAATACTGTAGGGGTAAGACACCCCTGGAAGGGAAGATGCGAAGGGAGGGACATTTACAAAACATCATTATGCAACCCGCGATGCACTTACCGCAAGAGTAGGTGGGAAGGAAGGGACATTTACAAAACATCATTATGCAACCCGCGATACACCTACCGCGAGGGTAGGTGGGGAGACATTTACGAAGCATCATTATGCAACCCGCAATACACTTACCGCATGGTAGGAGGTAAGGGAGGACATTTACAAAACGTCATTATGCAACTTTCTCCAGCTTACTCCAGATGCACTTATTACATTTAAAGTACACTGAGCTGGCACAGTGGCCGTGACGGACAATGTATATTTGATGATTATGGTAAAAATGCACCGAATTTTAAAGGGAATAAAATTTCCTACTTTTGTACCTTTTTACAAACGTAACACTAACCGAGCTACAGCTCCAAAACAAAACAATAAAATGCTATAGATTGGTACGCGATGTTGGAGTCCGTCGTCCACATGAATACTGGGTTCCGTATCCTGCGTTTTGTCTTTTCATTTGAAGCGATTTTGTATACTAGGCAAATGTTTGTTTATACCAATTTTATAGAAGTAGTATTTAGTGTTATAGTTCTTAGGTCTTGTGCAAGTGGTATAATAACCTTATGATGACTTCGTTAATTTGATTGCTGCCTTAACGTTGGAAGTTGCCTGTACATCATGTCGTCGTGGCTGTGTTTCGTGCTGTACGGGTCAACCCATTTCAAGTGGTCTAGTACTGGTTGCTCGACCATTTCGAAAAAAAATTATATTTTGTACATAAATTTCCTTATGTTTTGGCAGTTCAAAAATAATTTAAATTTGTTTTTATTATACCTCGTTTACAAATGGCGCCCATTTTTATTTTACGTCGTGCGCCATTTTTCGCGTTGTAGAATTTACTCATTTCTAAATTTTTCAGCTCTGAGTTGATCTAGCATTCTAGAATAAAAAGCATTGGATTTAGTATTCTTAGGCCTATAAATACAAATATTATTTACCAACCTTCTATGTTTTTATTTGGTAAATATTTGCAACCAAATCTATGGAACGAAAATGAACGAAATTCGATTTTCAGAGCGTAATTTCTCAAAGAAGGAATAGAATCACTGCCTTATTTTTTCTGTGTTTTTACAATAACAGTATAATAACCTTTTGTACAAGATCATTGCCAAATAACATACCATTTGAAAATTACATCCTCTTAAAAATTGCAATTTTGGAATTTTTCCGACTTTTCAACTGTAATATCTCTGTTCGGGGACAGATAAAAATCTGGAAATTGCACACTTGCTAGATAGTTGTGATACCAAACTTCAGTTAAAAGTTCAACTTTTTTATTTAACTCAAAGTGTTTTTTTAATTGTAAACACACTTCATTTCCACGTTGAGCCAAATACTAATCATATTATTTTGAAGTTATTTGAAACTTTAAACTACATTGATTTAAAATAATTAATTATACTTTTATTATAATAATAATATTAATATTAATAATAATAATAATTATTATTATTATTATAACTATTATAATATTATTGTTATTATTATCGTTATTTTTATTAATATCCATAAAAGTGGCTTAATACATAATTTTTTCAATATTACGTATACTTTACATTAAAACAAACAACTTCACATTTGAAACTTAACATCTATGTCCGCATCTCAAAATAAGTTTATTTTGATGTTAAAACCTGAACCGAATATAAAAAAATTGTCTCACAATCTTATACTAGGGAAATCGTAATGTCATGTTCAACATGTTATTCTAAACTTCAATGGGGATCATTGCTTCTAAGTAGTACTTTGTGACTGTCCGTATCTCTGCAAAAACGTTCAGAAATAATAAGCAGAATTGCCTTTCAACAGTTACAATATAGATTGTAGCAATTTACTGATGACAATGCTTGTCATAAGTGTCACGATAGTAAATACTGCAATATACTGCTATAAAGACTAATAGGGTTACCATCGTGCACGAAGTTGTGGGATCCATTGATCTTCCTACCCGTACTAACCCCTTGTCAATATATTCATTTTTAGAAAGGAGGGCAAGTCCCATTCACCAAAATCATGCAATTATGACTGATAACATACCTCCTTGCTTCTAGTGGATGCGATTTATTAACCCAGTGTAGACAATAGAAAGAAATATGTCGCAGTGTTTATTGAAAATAGTGTGATTTGTCTGAAATGTGTGTAATCAGACAGAAACTATCATATTGCTGAAGCAGGTGAAATCCTTTTGTCGATTTAAACGATAAACAGATTATGTACACGAGAGTACTGGGCGATCTCCAAATACTTTCAAGGGTGAGAAAAAACTATTGTATAGCCTCGCTCGCCACACGAATTCTCTCTCAGCGCGTTACACGGAGGTAATTCACCAACGGTGAGTTAAATTATACTATAATAATAATAATAATAATAATAATAATAATAATAATAATAATAATAATAATAATAATAATAATAATATACGATGATTATATTATCACAAACCTTAGTATTATGGCACACATTTTGAAAAAATTAAAGGAATACCGTTTCCTTGAAAAGCTGTAGCTTGCTTCCTAATTGGTTTCTAAAAAATGTTTCATATAAAAGTTGTAGAAAATTATATTATCTTCAAACTTTAATTTGATCATTTTTCTACAGGGTTTAAGGTTAACAGTTATAGAGAAACTCCAGAAAATACAAATGTCAGAAAAATACCGGTTTGGGGGCATTCCGGATATTGCACAGGGTCTCGGAAAACTCGGGGTTTTAACTAGTATACATGTATACATGCAACATAATAAAAGAAAAAAATATGAGTTTGAAATACCAGGTACCTATCGATTGGATTAACATGGAGAAAACAGAGATCAATTTCAATTCAACCAACGATTTTTAATCTCCTACAGATTTTATCGCCGAAAACTTCATTTCGAATTTATGAAGAGTTTTTAGTTATTTTTTCTTTACACATACACTACTGACCTCATGGTAAAATGTCTGAAACATCTTTTTTTCTCTTCGCGATTGAACTAAGGACGTAGGCTTATAAAATAATTAATATTCTGTTTTGCACTTCTGGGAATCCACTGAGTTGTTTTCCTTCTGTGAAGCAACTCGTTGACCGCAGCGCCTCCTGGCGACCCACAGGGACGTCAGATACGATGACTCCGTCAAGAGCTCGGAGCTCTTTGGGGGAAAAACAATCGCAATTGGTCAATGAGTGAGAATAAATACTCTAATGAAACGCATTTCCTTCGTCCGAATAACAGGAGCCGGAACACATCCACAGTCAGCTAAAGGACCTTCCTGCATTCTGTGAACTATGAACAGAACGGAATAAAAATATCGCGTCACAGAGTATAAATATGAGCGTGTATCCTCGCGCCTTTTTTACGTAAATATGTATAGGATAATAGAAGATGAGAAGAATACGTACAGCGTAATATAATTTTTTCTACTCCCATTGTATAATTCTGTCATTTGAGGGCTGCAACCCGTTGCATAATGATACTCATTACGATACATATATCATTATGATACAGGTTCTTGTCCAATCACAGAGAAGTTTACAAACCAAGTATTGGCATTTCATAAATCATTGAGAATCGTTCTAGTTAACGTTTCGTTCGATTGTGTAAATTAAAACCGCATTTAAAACTATTTACTATGTTTGTAAGATTTAATTTATTTTATTGTTAGTATTTTTACGTGGAATATTATTTAAAAGAAACTGAATCGTAATTTTACTTTAATCCTATTTGACTAAGGAAGTGGTAGAGGAAACATTTGACTGACAAGATCAGAACGCAAGTCATTTGGTGTTATATGTTGCTGTCGTGTGATTGCTCTAAAAAACCGGCCAATTCTTTAATGTAAAATGTCTAATGAATCAGAGATTGAGTTGGCACCTCAAGAAATAAGAGAAAAGGCGGAAACGGTGACCTCGGAATTATTGCAGCAACTTTTGTACTCTGTCGCTGGCGGACTGCTAAACCAAAGCCATCTACGGCAGGTAGGGTAGCTGCCCACTAGATGGCCTTGGCTGAAGGCTGCATATCAACTGCCACGAAACGATCCCATGTAAATTTTAACTTATAAATGTTACCAGAAGTCGTAGAAGGCGCATGAAACTCGATGTAATGGGTATTAATACAATCGTGTAAAGTTTATATATAAATACACACTCATTTATTAATACCCATCATTACATTATCGTTTCATATTGTACTAGTTAACAACGTAACCCACTCAGTTTTTGTTTTCTACATTCTCGCCCTTGATTCTTCTCCAGGCAGCGACTGAATTCGACCTAGCTGAAAAGCTAGTGTCAAAAATCCGGCCGCCGTCAGCATTCGATCCTACGACCTCCCGGTCAGAGGCGCTGCAGTGACATCAGTTGATGCACTGAGCTACCACTACCGTTTTAACTTGAAACCTATCACTTTCTCCGTCATTTTCTCCATCGTTGCCGATCGGGCTAACTTCCAAAACAATGGAATTCCCAAGTGTCATTATCATTGGAACAGTCAGCCCGGTCGTCAATATTATCAAAGTCAACATCAATCAATTGCTGACTTTATAGTCAAATCTAAGATGACTTTTACAGTGCAGTCATGTACCGTTTTTGTGTTGGTTTTTGTTTATTTGTTCTTGTTGTTCTTTGCTTGTTTTTTAGGCAAACCATCACTTCCAAACCCACAGTTTATAAAATAATTTCTGATTGTTTCAGGTGTTACTTCATTCCAAGCAATTTTCACCCAGACAACTGAACCCAAAACTGTGATAGATTTTGGTAATTCATAAACTGTTGCGGTATCATCCGCTCTATCATCTAATGACCTCCATAGTTTTTTGTTCTGTACAAGAGTTTGGACATACGAATATTACTCCCTGATATAGGGGTTTGCAGTCAGATGTATTTGGCAAAAAGAATTTTATTTCTGTATTTGAATGATTTTCTTTGTAAGACATAAAGCGCAGTTTGACGCGACTGCTTTAAATAGAAGACCAGTTTCATTCAAGTCGTAGATTTCATATGGCGCGTGTCTTTTAGTGATAACGGAAATTCGTGATTTCCAGCCACTGAACCTACCTTCACGGACTTCACCATTTTCGCTACGAACACTTCGGGAAACAATGTTGTGGCGAACACGAAATCCGTCCAATTACCCATTGCTGACGCTACTGTTTTCAACTCCAAAGTCCGCGGGATTCAAAGGGTTTTCTCTTGCAACATTGGCCCACTAACCTACAAGACCCTTTGAACGAGCGTGATTAAACCATTCTAAAATAACACTTTATGCTTTCGTAAGGCGCCAACGTTTCTTTCTAGAGTTCTTATTGACGGTTTCTTCCCAAAATTTCCGGTACCGGTCCCAATCGGTAAGAATTGACTGCATCAGACTCTCTCCAAAATTAAACAGCTTAGCTTACTCTGGTGGCAACTTCCCTTGTCAATGATAAGCGAATATCAAGAGAAAGACCGCAAGCGGTGGCTCAGTGCATCAACTGATGTCACTGCAGTGCCTTTGACCGGGAGGTCCTAGGTTCGAGGCCCGACGGCGGCAAAATTTTCGAAATTGGCTTTTCAGCTACATCTAAGGCTTCTAAGTTAAGACAGGAATGTACTTTCAATCCAAAAGATTTGTACATGAAAAGAACAGTGATCAACAAAACATGATTTTCATTCCACTAGGATATCTCTTAAGGAGTATGCAAGTGTATCTACCAAAACAATGCAATAGCTAAATCAAGCATGTCAAGGTCGCGGGCAAGGTCACAAGCTTCCGGGAACTCGCGGGCACTGCGACGAGAGAAATGGGCGCGAGATGAAAAAGTCAGGGTTGTGCAATGCCACGGAGTGGCAGGTACGTCACGGGATACCTGGCTCATGACAGCCTTTGCGAGAGGTTACTTGACCGTTATTATCACAAATTTAGCTATATTAATCCTATTTTCTCTTTAAGGGAAAGAAATTATCCATTAAAATGAAATAATACATAAGTCAGATTTCAAATTCTCAACTGAGAGTAAAGTTTAAAAAATTGAATCAAAAGAATCTTTATTTTGTAATCCTGTTTACTTAAGAGTTATATAAACGCATGAACTTTTTACACTCACGTCAGAAGGTTTAACAGATAAATATTGTCTTTTTAAAGCGCTATCCGTCCGTAAGCGAAACTTGTTCACTTGTAGATTTGTTAATTTATTTCACATTATTGCTAAATACAATAAATACCTGAATGCTACAAAAAGTTATCACAATACAAAACGAAAACAGGCAAAGAGTTCGCCATTAAAACATATTGTGGCCACATACCAAAGATGTTTACATAAAATATAATTTAGTAAGAAAATAAACATCAAATAGTTATTAGTAGCAAAGAACATAAACATAGTATAATTCTCGGTTATTTGATAGAAAGAATCTTGCAAGAATATTTTCGTATGAAGCCACTATTCACCGCCTCGCGCCGTTTTAGCATGCACCCCTCTCTCTGGATTTGGAGGGGAAATGATGCGGAGTCAGGGGGAGTGCCCGTAGGAGAGCCGGGCTTCCCAGGTGGGCAAGTAGCTCGTGCGGGCGAGGTTTGACCTGCTTGTGCTAAATGAAAGACATCTTTGAATATTAGAAAGAGTGTTGACAAAGTGTCCTACCCCTCGTCCACGTGCATTCATTTCCTTGGGATGACTATCGCTTAATTTTCATTCTTTAATCTGGAAACGTGTGTAGCAACATAAATGGAGGAACATAAATGGCGTGTACGTGTTCTAGTGCGAGAGCCAGCAAGAAAATTCTCGTATAAGCTCAAAGCTAAAATGTTTTTAGAAGTTAGCCAGTATTATGAGGAATTCTTGTTGCATATTGTTCGTTAGATGTCCACAGAATGAAGGAGTTGTAGGCCATAGCAATGTGACGTCTCAAAATGTATACCATATTGAATTCAAAGTGTCATTTTTTATCTTCTCTTGTATTACGAGTACAAAGCTAATGTATTGCTCGAATGGTAGAAAATTCTTTTTCATTGCTGATCATGACAGCGCCATACCTTTTCGGCGTCTCAAGGATCAACAAGAATTAGCTGTGTACTCATTCCCCAATGGCATAGGTTTATTCGACACATTCAAGAAATTGTGCACCGCAACGCTGACACCTACAGGCCGCCATACTTGCGTTTCCCTGTTCCTCACAAGACTGGCTAACTTCTCACAAAGTTTTTGCTTTGAGCTTATCATACGTGGATTTTCTTTGGTTGGTTGGATAGTGATTCCGGACGCATCAACAGCTGAGGTCATTAGTCCCGTAAGAGTAGTGCATGTTTTTTCTTCGGGAGATAGCTGTGAATTTTCCCTGCTCGATGGTGAGATCTGGCGCCGACCTACCGTCGGCTAGTTGGGTTTTCCACTAACCAGGACTCTCCCAACAGCTTGGCACCGCCCCGGCTGGGGAAAATCTAAGTTCCCGACCGGTCTCCCGGAATATGTGGTAGTGTAGTGCATGTTAGTGTGTGTGTGTGTGTGTGTAAGGGGAGAGGATAGGACAAGGAAGAGAAAGGAAAGATCGCGCGCGGTCCGTGGCCCGTTTGTTAGGGTACTGCTCCGTCATTCGCGTGGTGTTGATCGGAGAAACCACGGAAAACTACCGATTAGAGCAGCCGGCCGCAAGAATTCTCTTCCAGACAGCGGATGAATTCGACCTAGCTGAAAACCTAGTGTCGAAAATCCTGCCACCGTCAGCACTCGAACCTAGGACCTCCCGGTCAGAGTCGATGCAGTGACATGAGTTGATGCACTGAGCTTCCGGTGGGGATTTTCTTGCTAACTCCTGGTCTATTATGTGATTAACCGCGTACTCCCCCACTCGGGCGTCCGCGAAGCTCATTGGCGCAGGAAGCCAACGCCGCAACCGCAGACATCCGCCGAGAGCGACACCGCAGTGAAGCAGCAAAATTCGGATTCACCGCTGTGAAGCCTCCCTATCTCCAAGGCAACCACAGACGCCTCCCTCCTCTACTTCCCTTTAATAGCCTCTCCAACGTGCTGTAGACATAATGAGACGCTCCAGTCACCAAAGCCGTTCACGAGGGCACTTCTGACGGCACGACTCTATTCCCCCTCTGTTTGCCCTTCAGAGCTCTCGTTCTGCCATAGGACAGAAAGTGTATCGCTTCGGAGAGCACTTTCTTAGTCCGTTTGCCATCTTCCTTGGCGCGTTTCTCAACGGAATGGATGTGACGTCGCGTTCTCCTCTGCAGTGCCGTTACTTTAGTGGCGACGTCACAGTTACGTCACATACACCTCCTCACGCAGAGAGCTGTGGGAGACGGCTTAACTAGCGTGGCCGCCAACACGAAATTGTGGCTTTGGAAGACGTCACTGCTCACTGTTCCTCGTGTGCTCCTTTTCCTTTGTAATTCAGACACGCGACGTAGCGCTTCATAACTAGTCAGAGATAAAGGCAAACATAGACGTAGGAATATGCATAGGCACAGGCAGAGACAAACATAAACTACAAATATACATAAACAAAAGCAGAGGCATAGTCACAGACAAAGAAATACCAACATAGATCCAGACAGGCTGATATAGAAACACATTTACAGACATTGACTTAGAAATAGGCTTAGACAGACATACACGTAGAGAGAAATTTTCATATAGACAAAGACAGGTATATTCAGTGTTTAGAAAAGCAAAGTATGAAAATGCCAGAACTGTATAAATTAATCACGTGTGAAATATTTCTACCTTGTGGTGCTACAACAGCACATGTTTTCTCGTATTATTTCTTTTTCTAAACCCGGAGAGTACAACGAAAATGAGACATGTTACATTCTGTTATGAATCTCGTCTTCTACCCGTGGAAAACATTTGGAGCGGTTTTGCAGAAAATAATTTTTTATAAATTGCAAAATTGTGAAGGACAAATCACGCAAAAATCACCGTTTTCTCAAAAACTTGTACATGGCATTTTTTAAGACTTGATATCTGAAAACGGATTTTGGCTTAGGGGAAAATCTCTATCTTCAATTATGTAGTTTTAAAATAATAAAATTTTACTATTCTCGAAAGTGTAGAGATATCGCCAGCCTAAATTATTTTACGTTTTTTGATAAATTTTAGGAGAAAATTTAAAGAAAATATTTAGCTCGTTTTTGTAATAAAAGGTTGTTTAAAATTATGGTAAAATTTTCCTGACACATTACATGTAAACCGTATTTGTAAGAGAAAAACTAATTGGGTAATTCTAATTAAGATTGTTATATATTGATCCTGTATGACCCGAGAACCTTATTATATTATGACACTACCGCCAACGAAGCGCGGGAAATTCGAATACATCATTTCATTTTTTTTTTAATTTTCGAAAATGTAGAGAGTGCGCCGAAAATGAAACTAGTTTCTTTCTCTTGATCATAGTTTGCTATGTAAGCAAAAAAAAAATAAAGAAAAATATTGGAGGAGTTTCTGACAAAAGATATGATTAAAATTTAAAAATTACCTATGTTTTACACCACATTAACCAAAAAATACTCAATTTTTTTAAAAATAACATGAGCTGATTTCAAGAATTTATTTTGGTGAACAAATTTCTTTAAGAAAAAAATGATCTTCGTAATTATATTGTAGGAAGACGCTGAACAAATATGAATTATTACAATTTTCGAAAAATCATGAATTTTAACGAATCATTCTATCCTTTCCGCTGAGATCTAAATTTAATCAAAAATTTGCTGCACTTTTGAGGAAAAAACTTTTTGAAAAAGTTAAAAATTGCCTATATTACGCAAAATTACGCATAAATTATTCATATTTTCAAAAAATATATTATGACTTATTTTCAATGTGTGTCAGATTTTACAAAGGAAAAATTTCCAACTTTAATATTGTAGCAGCTCTTGGAACACGCCAGTAATTAAAGTTTTGTAATTTTCCAAAAATCAGATATTTCAGCGATAATGCACACCATTCTCTTTTACTCTATCCGAAGAACACGTTTAATCAAAAAAATTGTAGCCATTTTTGAGAAAAGTTTGAGAATGTTTTAAGGCTTCATGTAAAATTCTCTCAGAATCAAAATATCATATTAAAACTCACAAAGCCTTATGTTCGTTGAGGGCGATAACGGAATATCAATTTTGGAAAAAATCGGCTGAACGATTTAGGCGTAAGTGTTGTTCGCAGACGGACAGACAGGCGTTTTGCCGTCAATCGCCTTTCTGTGTATCACGTATCCAATCACATGGATTAACTATACACTACATGTTATAATAAGTAATTTACTATATAGGAAAATAATTTAGCCAATTTTTCGTAAACAGAGATTTGTCATTGCAATTTTTCACAAGAGTTTTTCTGTCGAAAATTTGCCGTTTTCCTGTGCGCAATTACAATAATTTCTCTTCTTGCATTCGTAGATCGGTAGTTTCCGTGGTTTCTCCGATCAACACCGGGCGAATGCCGGAGCAGTACCCTAACCATCGGGCCACGGATCACGCGCGATCTTTCCGTCCTCTTCCTTATCATATCCTCTCCTCTACACACACACACACACACACACACACACACACACTCACATGCACTACACTACCACATATTCTGAGAGACCGGTCGGGAGTTCAGAGCTTGTCCCGGCTGGGGCGGTGCCCCGCTGGTGGGAGAGTCCTGGTTAGGGAAAAACCCCGCTAGCCGACGGTAGGTCGGCGCTGGATCTCGCCATTCAGCGGGGGAAGATCACCGCCATCTCCCGCGGAAAAACATGCACTGCACTTACGGGACTAATGACCTAAGCTGTTGGCGCGCTCGGAATCACTAACAACCAACCAATCCAAACTGGCGAGATTCGATATTTTATGAGCGACTTTCTACAACCATCCTAATGATGCTAGAAATCTACATGAACTCTGTTCAGTAAGATCAGAACTCCAAATGAACTCATGTTCAATGTTTGGAATATTTGTAGATTTTGCGTAGTTTTACATGATATATTAGCAATTTTTAAACTAGAATTTTCCTCATCACTTACAACGGATCTTTTAGATGTATTTAATGGTAGGGAGTTATTAAGGAGAAGATTTAAATCAAGTAATTAGTAATTATTTACTTGATTAATTAGTAATTAATAATTTAAAGAGTTTATTAGTAATAGGGTTAGTCATTTATCAGGAGTTCTGGAATATACTCTTTCACGTGACGTTGCCAAACAATATGAAAGACGCAACATCGTGGTTTGATATTCTCGGAATAACGAATCTTTTCAATGTTGGATGCAATAGGTATAGGATAGGAAGGTTATATTGTCTTAATATGTTAGAATCTTTAAGTCCGATAAAATGGTAGATTCGGCTATATTAAAGTCCGGAGGAATATGATGAATATATCTACAGGCTTACCATGAAGGAAACATCGAAACTTGAAAAATAAGTTCTTAAGACAATTTTAAGCACATTTGGTCTGATAAACTCCTTGGATATTCCAAATGGTTGAGCCGCAATAAGTTCTCAAAAGTTGGTTTGAAAAAAAATTCTGCAAAAATTTGCTTTGCAGAAACATTTAAACACTCCGGAAACATGTAAATGGATTTTTTGTGTACAAAATAAATTAATATGTTTGTTGAGAAAGAAAAACATTACATAGAAATAGACTATTGGTGCTACAAAATAGCACAGACTTTCTCATATTAATTTTACAAATATATTTAATAATAAGAGAGAAAAGAAAAATCAAATCTGCCAGTCTGTTCGTTTATTCACGAAAAATACATTTATATAAATAATATTTAATAAATAAGTTATAGTACGCATTAATTTTACCATATGTACAAATAAATGAATTTATATGCAGTAGCTTTCAAAACAAAAATTGAAAACGAATTCAATGACTCAAAAATTTATAATCAAAAATATCATTAGGATTTTGTAAAATCAGAAATCTCAAGGTCGTATTTGGTATTTTCGATTGCGGCAAATTCGTTTTTTAATGATTCTTTGAAATACAATTCTTGTGTTTAACTAATATGCGTAAGTTACAACATAAATAATTCATCTTTAGTAATACTTTCTTTCAATTTATGTAAACCTTGCAACTGCATTAAACATTCTCTCTGAAAAACACTTTTACATCTTGATTAAGTCCATTGCACTTGTGCAGACCAGCACTTTAACTGAGCCAATTTGCAATAAGGGAACAAACAACAACCCTGCCTGGTAGTTCGCTGGGCGGCTGAGGCCTGGTTGAGGCCGGAGTCTAATTTTGGGCTGTCAGGGTGTGTCACGTGGTCTAGGGGGTGCAGTCCTCCGATTGGCTCCGCACGAAGTAGACCTCCATACACGCGTCCGCCCTTATTCCGCTGTTGCCCCCGCACTGGCCAATCACCTCCTTCACCGTCAGCTGCGAGTGCCGCCAAATGTCCTCCTTGTTGTCGCACAGAACCTCTTGCACCTTCTGGTGGGGGAGGTAGTCGAAAACGCCCTTCGGCTGGTTGGAGGGCCTGGCGGAGGCCACAGCCAGGAGAGCCAGCCCACACAGCATGCACAACATGCACAACTTGCTCAGCGGAGACATGGCTGGAATACTGGAAGGCGCTGGAAGGCTGGAAGGAGTCCTGAGGAATGCGCTCTAGAGGCGCCGTTGAGCGGTTTATATGTTTCCCTCGTCCTTTCCTCGTCCTCGTAGTGACGTCTTTATTTCTGCGGATGTCCTCTAGAATGACATCATTTAGCTTAATCGAAAAGAGGGTATATGCAGATTCGATATCCCTCCTTTTCTCTCAGTCTCCATTTCGCATTCTCCTCCTCTCCGCCTCTTTCTCACCCTTTCATTGTGTTTCAATCACTTCTTTTCCTTCAAAATTTATTTATTTATTTATTTATTTATTTATTTATTTATTTATTTATTTATTTATTTATTTATTTATTTATTTATTTATTTATTTATTTATTTATTTATTTATTTATTTATTTATTTATTTATTTATTTATTTATGTATTTATGTATTTATTTATTTATTTATTTATATATTCATTTATTCATTTATTCATTTATTCATTTATTCATTTATTCATTTATTCATTTATTCATTTATTCATTTATTCATTTATTCATTTATTCATTTATTCATTTATTCATTTATTCATTTATTCATTTATTCATTTTTTCATTTATTCATTTATTCATTTATTCATTTATTCATTTATTCATTTATTCATTTATTCATTTATTCATTTATTCATTTATTCATTTATTCATTTATTCATTTATTCATTTATTCATTTATTCATTTATTCATTTATTCATTATTCATTTATTCATTTATTCATTTATTCATTTATTCATTTTATTCATTTATTCATTTATTCATTTATTCATTTATTCATTTATTCATTTTATTTGTTCATTTATTCATTTATTCATTTATTCATTTATTCATTTATTCATTTATTCATTTATTCATTTATTCATTTATTCATTCATTTATTCATTTATTCATTTATTCATTTATTCATTTATTCATTTATTCATTTATTCATTTATTCATTTATTCATTTATTCATTTATTCATTTATTCATTTATTCATTTATTCATTTATTCATTTATTCATTTATTCATTTATTCATTTATTCATTTATTCATTTATTCATTTATTCATTTATTCATTTATTCATTTATTCATTTATTCATTTATTCATTTATTCATTTATTCATTTATTCATTTATTCATTTATTCATTTATTCATTTATTCATTTATTCATTTATTCATTTATTCATTTATTCATTTATTCATTTATTCATTTATTCATTTATTCATTTATTCATTTATTCATTTATTCATTTATTCATTTATTCATTTATTCATTTATTCATTTATTCATTTATTTATTTATTTATTCATTTATTTATTCATTTATTTATTTATTCATTTATTTGTTTATTTATTTATTTGTTTATTTATTGTAAATACCCACAGCTCAATATTGTCGATAACAGTTTAGTATACAGAAATCTGGAAGTAAATTTAATCCACTACTGCAGCACCCGCTTAAAAATTTAATTGTCACTCTTAATAATCCTAACAAACAATTTTCTAGAATGCAAAATTTCAAAAATTCAAAAGAAGAATTAAAAAAAGCCCTTCGTGAGAAAATATATTTTTATAAACCGTTTTTATTTCAAGCACAAATAATGCGGGGCTGCAAACATTTCAAAACCTTTTACATGGTGTTTTAAAGATCTATTGTTTTTACAACAGACAACTATCAACAAAATTGTACTTTCGCAAAAAGAAACAAAAATTGAAAAAACGTCACGTTATTTCAATACTATTCTTTAAAAAACAGATTTCATTTAGGAAAAAATTGTTATCATCAATATTTTAGATGTAAGATGACGCCAAAAATTATTGAAACCTTTTTCATGTTTCCAAGCATTAGGAATTTCAACGAAAATTCGAACTACACCATTTCTTAAGCGTCTTTTCCGATATCGAGAACGAAGTCCATTAAAAGAATTTGGAGACGTTTTTGAGAAAATTCTGAAAATTTTAAGAGGCTTCGTTTATCGTGCATTCAAAATAATAATATAATTTAAATCGATCGAGGAATATCAAAACTCCACAAAACATTAATTCTGACTACACAACGTGTTAGATGTAATTTATTATATAATAAAAATATTTTCTTTCATACCAAGTAAGAGTGAAAAAGGAAAATAAATTTATATCAGCTCGGTCTTTTCCATAAATTTTACATTTACATAGGTTTGGTTTTCTGCTCGTGTCTGATCAGTCATGGATTGTAGTAGGTTTATTTAGAGAAGGTGCATCTCCGAAAATGAAATAGGAGGTAATAAGTGTCTCATTTTGAATATTACTTGTTAAGACACCATTCCAGACACCATTATCGCCGACCTCTTCCCGCTAGTCTTTCTTTTACCTCCGCCATCCCCAATCTTATCCTCACATGACATCGATATGTTAAGAGAAAACTCTTTCTAATAATTATACTCGATTAAATACAATCGAGGAAATAACCAGTTTTGATTAATCAATTTCCAGGTCGAGAAGTAAAAAATTAAGCGATTAATTAGAAAAATGTATTTAAAAAAAATGTATAACAAACACATATACATTTTTGGCAAGTACAGGGAGTGGAAAGACACAATTATGATGTTTTGATTGCCTTCTGTATCATTCGATTTTGAAGTTAAAATTTGAAAAATATTTGACATATTCTTCCTTCTCTTAGCTCCTTTTCGCAGTGTTCATGCTTAACAAAATCATTCGTAATCTTGGTAAAACTCTCCCGTGCCTTAATACTTCCTACAGCCATGCAATGTAAATCACATACTATCAACCACAGAGGTGGCTGATACCCACAAAACTGAGGGTTGCAGTTCAATTCAATGTCGAGAATGTAATTTGCAAAATTCAAAACACTAATGCAAAATAAAATACAAGCAATTGATGAAAATTTTTAAAAATTAAGATTCAAAAGTCTGTACTCAACGATTAGCTACATAATTACATTCGTCCGTGTGAGGTTTCCATGTAGGTTCACTACATTAATGGGACTATATGCACCACACTAATTGATGTGACATGTGATATCAATCTGGCAATCAAATCAATAAACGCGTGCATATGAGATTTCACTCATTTTCTGGTGCCCGCGACAAATGACTCCGATAGTATACTTCTCCCGACGACAATGCTTTGGCTTGAAATAGACTCAATTAGTGAAGTGTAAAAAGTAGTAGTGCAGACAATGAGTGTAATGTAGATAGGAGAAGGAAATATGATGCAGTCTTTATTGAAACAGTGTGATTTGTCTGACGTGTCTAATCAGACAGAAACTATCATATTTCTGAAGTAGATGAAATCGTTTTGTCGATTTGAACGATAAATAGACGATGAACACACGAATGGTGAACGATTTCTGCTATCAAGTACTTTCAAAGATGCTGATGAAGTGGGTGTGTCAAGCTGTCATATCAAACCAATTGGAGTATTTAATACTTATTTATAACTTTTTTAGTTAATGTCTTATTTTTTATGGCGAGACTCGGGCCATCAGACCCGCACTTCCGTCTGACCACGCAAACTCTATGCTCCTTTTACTATCTAGCTCAGAAAGAAGGTATCATCTCGGACGACGAAACCAAACAACCTATTAATACTCCAAAATTAAATGTATTACTCTTACCGTTTATGAAATAAATGCAGATATGCTGACGTGCGACTGTCAAGCTTGGCACAATCAAAATTAAAAATGCGCACAATCGATACAAACCAATACGAATATTTGTAGAGTACTTATTTGTTACTAATTTATTACCAAAAATGAAATTTATTTCTGTTACCTAATATTAAATAAATATTGTTAAAAATGGAATCATTTACGGAACCATACCAGACATTTGAGTGTGATAATAGAGAGAACAAACGGACATAAGCAAATAAAACCAAATAATAATAATACACATATTTTACTACCTTAGAACTCGAAAAGAAAAGTTATTACTGTTGCCGTTTATAAAAAATATTGTTAAAAACGGATTCAGATTTTTGCAACCATACCAGACATTCGAGTGTGATACACGAGTACGAAAGGGCGTAAGCAAATAAAACCAAATTTAATTAAACGAACTTTCGTTACTAATTTATTACTAAAATCGTAATTTATTACTGTTGCCGTTTATTAAAAAGATTTTTTAAACAGAATCATAGGTAGCCATACCAGACATTCTACCACGAAGAATTCTCTGCCACGACGCATCTGAGGGCCAAATAGGGAGCCCCCATCCCGTCTCCCCATTGCTTACCCCCAGCTATCGACGTGGGTAACGCCGGAACCTGGGCAACCAAACGGGTGGTATTTAGTTTCCTGCCGGACTGTAAAGTGGGATTCGGAGTATTCCGAAAAGCATCCTTCGCCCGATCTTGCCTAAAGGTCTTCGTTCCATTGACCCAACTGTTGGGTAGCCGGGCGCACCCGGCCACCAGGAGCTCAGCATCACCTTCTCACGGCCTGCACCTTCTGCTAACGACGTGAGCGGCGCCGCGAGACTCAGGGTCCGGGTGGTCGTTTATGGCTCTCCACCAGAGATCGCGACGACCTACTCCATGGTGATCCCCCCTGCGGGGCCATAGGGTATGCTATATTTGTGTAGAAGACCTTAGAAAATGGTCAAATAAGGAGAAAGCATCCTTTAGATTTGTCATTCCAATAGTATGGAGGGTGCCGAGGAATCATTCAGATGATTGAAACTTTTGTTGCATGGATGTTACTGGTTACAACTCAAAAAACAAAACAGTAACTCAGTATCCTAACCTATCATTTCCATTGCAGTTCGGCCAATATGCCATAGTCCGGATCTGCTTATTTCCGGATCACCAGTGTCTATTGCAGCTGTTAATCTGGATATGTCAAGTGATGAATAGGGAACGTATTTCCATATAATTACATGATTTTACAGAAACTAGCTACCAGCATTCAATTATATTTTTTAGAGTTTACAAGACATTCTAAACGAATTAGAGCTATTTGTATTTTACGTATTTTACGTATTTTGGTATAATTACATATTTTTACATATTTTATCCATTAATACATATTTCGCCACATTTTAATATATTTATACGTAGAACCAGAACGTTTCAGATGCGCGTTTGCAATACATGTTGCGAAATCACCTTTCTTATAAACCAAATGTTATGCTGCTGCGCTTCTATGACCACCATATATTCGCTATGAATTGTCAAACTTACCTCCCCACCCCCTTACTGCTTACTGGGAGTAAAAAAGGTGGATATTTGTGAATAAAAGTAATTTCAACTACGTTCTTGCTTGTTTCAAACAACACATTCGTTATTCGATCGAAAACTAACAAATATTTTTTACAGTAAATTATCCTACCGCGTTGTTCGATTTGCAGGGATGGGTGTATACCCTTGAACCCCCTCCCCTGGGATCCATTACTCGCTACACGGTTGTACTATTCATTTGTACACCGGCTTCACGTAAATATTGTAATATATACTATGAACTATTTTATGTTTCGGATAAAATTCTTATATGTGGAGTACAATTACTTCGTAGAGATAGAACCTACTTTTAGCAACTCCGAATCCTTGTTAAGAACTGATTGGCGACGTTTTATGCTCGGAAAATGCCTGTTGAGAACAATTTTAAACACAATAATTAATTTTTATTTTACATATTTTCTGTTTTCTTACATGTTTTGGAAAAAATAAGCACATACATATGTACATATTTTCCATTTTTATTACAATAAAATTCGTTCCCTAGTGATGAATCTCCCTGTGATTAAGATGAACCAGCTGATGATGAGTTTGTGTCCCGTGTGGAACCTCAGATGTTTTCTCAAACTGAGTTAAATGATTGGGTCAGAGATTTTTGCGTAACCAAGGATAAAGCTGAACTGCTTGGCTCCAGACTCAAGAAAAAGAAATTGATAGCAGTTGTAACTTCAATTCATGTGTACAAGAGAAGAGAGCAGAGAGCAGCAATTTTCTAATTGTTTCAAACAAGAATATGATTTGGTAAATTGCTCGAATATTGCCGGTCTGGTGAATAAGATCAGAATTGATTACAAAAAAGAAGAATGGAAGCTGTTCATCGATTTCTCTAAAAGCAGTTCCATTAAACAATGGTATCACCTATGCATCATTATCTGTTCCTCTTTCGTACACATGAAGGAAAGTTAATATAACTGACCGAGTGTTGCGGGTTGCATCAGACATGAATATTTAGATGCATCCCCCATATTTTTATAGTCAAAGTGTAATTCGTCACGTCTCCATGAAATTCCCGTTATTTATAAGGATTGGTTTATAAGAATTACTTGCGTGTGAGAGCTGAAATGGTATTATACTATTGAAATAATATACGATACGATGAAACACTACGTTATTTTAAAAAGCTGTAACTCACTTGTAATTGGTTCTGAAAAAAATGTTTCATATAAAAGCTGTAGAAAATGTTATTCTCTTTAAAATTTAATCGAATCATTTTTCTAGAGAGCTTGAGGTTAAAGAGTTATAGAAAAACGAAAAAAAATACAGTTTTTCGGGGCCTTCCGGTGTTAGCACAGGATCAACAAGTTCGAATGCTTGGGGTTTTAACTAGTACTTCGGTACATACAACATATTCAAAAAAGTTCTTATTACCTTTTTCAGGCAAAGTGTACCTACCGTATGGACCAAAATGAAGAAAACAAAGATCCAGAGACTCAATTCAATCAACATTTTTATCGCCATTAGATTTTATCTCCGAAATCTGGTCCTCGAACTTTTGAAGAGATTTTACTTATTTTCCTCTACTTGATACTCTGCCGAGCACTAGTGACCTAGTAAAATGTCTGAAAATGGAGCATTTATCATCGTTTTTCTTCACGATTGAACTAAGAACGTAGGATGGCGGTTTTAAAATAATTAATATTTTCTCTTTTGCTCGCGTGGGAAACCGCAGAGGAGTCTTCCTTGCCGGAAGCAGCTAGTTGACCGCAGCGCCTCTTGGTGACTCACAGGGACGTCAGATACAATGACTCCGTCAAGATCTCGGAGTTCTTTGGGGAAAACAATCGCAGTTGGTGTATGCGCAAGAATAAATAAGTGAAACGTCAATAACGCATGTACGTCGTCGAAAATAACAAGAGCCGGAACACTCTCAGAGTCAGCTATAGGACCTTCCTCGATGCAGTGAACTAATAGCAGATCGCAATAAAAATATGACACCACAGAGTTCGAAATATAGGCGACTATCCTCGCGGTGTATTAACGTAAATATGTGTAAGATGATGAAAGAGAAAAATATATTCAGCGTAATATTTTTTAACAGCACATCCCACTTGTTTGTTTTTTTGGATTTTACACACACGCCCTTGCTTCGCAAGAAGAGGAAGTATTGTAATTGTACTCCGCAAAACGACGAATTTCGACAGTGAAAATTTATTGGCGACTTATTGGTGGACCCTAGTAACAAAAAGTGGATAAATCATGTTCCTACATTCAGTAAAAAAAACTCCCACAAGTTTAATTTAAAATTTGGTCCTGCGGTTCCGGAAAGTTGATAACAAGAGATTTGCTATTATTGACGAATATGACGCGATATATTTTTAATAGTAAAACAAAAAATTTGGAATCTTACATCAGGGCGATATCGAGTATTGAGTTGTTGCTGAGGGCTACGTACAAATAAGCTGTAATTAATTATGAAGATTTTACAGAAAAATGGAGGAAGCGTAATTTATGTACACGAATGAGTACCTCAGTCTGGGTTCAGCATCAATAGAAATCTTCTCAAACAAAAATGTTATGAGCTACTGGCAAATTAAGAATGAATTTAAAGAATTCAGGTTAAACCACAATCCACTTCCTACTTCCATACCCATGCAGGGTCATTCTATGTTATGAAAAGAATTCTTTTCACACCAAGCGGCTTATTCTCGATAATTGATACAGAAAAAGAAGCATGATATACAAAAACATATTCTACTTTCTACTTCGATATCTCTTAAGTGGTAGGCAAAAGCTTCTATCAAGATAATGCATATCAACTTCATTTTCCCTCTTTTATCAGTAAAAACGCAACGAGTCGCAAGGATGTGTGCGTGTAGTGTTCAACCGCGTGCTGCACCCCCTCCGGCATCGGCAAATATCCATTGGCGCAGAAAGTCATTTGCGACACCACAAACCGCACCATCACCATGGCAACCACGAGGCAGCTCCCTATTGTACTACATCACTTCCCACGCGCTGCACACATTCAGGGACGCGTCCTCTGTCGCCATGGCAACCGCGTGGCGTCTCCCTCCCACTTCCACAGCCCCTTCCTAGCGCAGCAGACATTAAGGGAGCTTTCCTGTTCAATCGCATTAATTTCCACATGTTCCCGTTTATTGTCCTCTTTGAACCTCCGCGGATACCCGTTTCCTGTCTTTTTATTTTCCATTTTAGTACTATTTCCCCTGTCATCCTTTCTTTCTGAGCTATAATTTCCTTGGCGGTTGTAATTATTCATTGTTTTTCCTGTTCCATTGTTATTCTCGTTCCTGCTTTCATTAT
>BLKR01012083.1:0-23771 GCA_011170035.1 Teleogryllus occipitalis | reverse complement strand
GGAATGAATTGAGTTTTCGCCGCAAAAATGGAGTATTTGCTGCGTTATTTTTTTATTTCCCCAAACCAGGCCGTCCAGTCACTCCCGTGGGGGTATTCGTGGGTCGCACCGAGACCTTCAACCTCGAACGCTACCACCGTGGATATTAACACGCTACCCAGTTTCTCAAAACAAATCTCCATCCTTCCCTCTCTCACTTTCTCTATCTTTAGCAGTGGAAGAACCTCTTACTCATAAGTACAAGGAAATAACAAACACGCAAAAACATTACATTCACAGGGAATCATTATATATTCTAAAAAGCACTTTACTAATAAATATAGCATAATAACACAGATACAAGAAAGAATGAGTTACTGGATGGAATTATTGGGTAAAATTCCCGAAACAAGTAAGATAATTGATAAAAAGAGAAGTTTAGTCATGTTCTAAAATGTCTTGCATCAAGTGTGGTCAAAAGCATAATATTATTGTTCATTTTTCACTTTCACCCACGCTGAAGTCCAGACTTTATGTACATTCATTTGAGGCTTTTGTATAAAAAACTCCCCTAATTTAACTTATCTCTTTGCTATGACGATAACTACCTCCACTTGCCGCTCAGCTCCCAGCATTCATCTCGGTGACGTACGTGAGAAGACAAAGAAACATCACCCGCCATCCACAGCTCATCAGTTTCCAAGCATTGTCTGGGTTAACTCACTTTCGCAACTACATCACACTAATGGTTATCTCACCACATATCGGCTACTGAAATATTGTCGCGCTCTGTACGTACGCAGCACTTACAGTCCATCGGCCGTCTGCCTCGGACCGGCCACTCGACACCAGTGCTATATTTGGGTTTTTCTAACGTGGCGGCTAAGTGTAGTATCTCCAAGATGGAATTAAGTACGACTTTTTGAGTCATTCTCAGTCCTGCCACAAGATCTCGCATGGTCGCGACCGCATCAAGCAATGCTGCAGATCAAGCGACTCTAGCGGCAGGACTGAGAATGACTCAAAAGTCGTGCCTAATTCCATCTTGGATATACTACCCTCAGCCGCCACGTTAGAAAAACCCAAGTATAATATACTGCGATATTTTCATAACTGTCTGTGAAGTAAATCAGCTGTTACAGTCTCATTCAATCGGAAGGTTGAACGCCACCATAGTGACGTGTAAGATATCGATTGGATGGTAATATAAGAGCTGAAGAAATGTCACAGGCAGCATTGGAAAAATAGCAGTATAGCACTTGTCTCTCCATCCCTCCGCTCCTTCCCCTCCCTTGCCAAGTGCTATTCGTCGGCTACCTCACCCCTCTCTCAGTCCGACCGCTTCCACCCCTCCGAAACCTTCGCTCGCGACTTTGGCCCGGTCGCCAGAGCTGTCCTGTACAAAACTGGCCGTTGTGCGTCTCCCAATGTAATCAAGTTCCTGCATTTTTATTTACCCACGCAATGTGGATACGTCAGTATTTCACATATTACAACACATAACGGGCAAAGTTCCCATTATAAGAGAAATCATTCTCACTGTACGAAGAGAGAGGCAAGACTGGGCAGAAAAGGAGCCTACCAATGTAAAAAATACGTTATTATTTTGAATAATAACAATGAGTGCCAGTAAAATACGAGAGATGGAAGTGGGAAAATAACAGATTTGTACAGATAAGTACAGCAATACAGATACAAAGCAGATAAGTACAACAGTAAAATTGTGAACTAAAACAGAAATAAACATAAAATCTAGAAATTTTCTTTTCTTTTAATTTAGAAAGAACATTGTCATACATGTTACATAAAGGTTAAGATTCTAACATGGAATTAATGGTCTCGTGTGTTTTTATTGTAACCGTCACGTACCTACCTCCTGATTGGTAGTACGCCGAATTACTTAAGTAAATCTATCATTTACTTATTTCGTGACGTGTGGTTACACCGTCACGCAAACCTGGGAATACCTCAATTAATGGATAAAATTCCCTATCGGTGGCGGGTTCGTCTTTGCTAAACTAATGATCAAATAACAAGCAAACACAATTTTGTAGTTTTAAATAACAGATAACATGTATTCTAACGAATGAAATTATACAATGGAGTTCACATATCCTCCTATGTTCTCACTTTTTTGTTAAACTATGGTAGCTAGTTCCCTACCTAAACTGCAGTTTTCACTAAAGCGATAATAACTTTGATCCCCGTTTACAAGAAACAAGCAACAAATACATATGTACACTTCACAAAAATATCACTTATGAGACACACAAATCACAGTTCAAATACTCATCCTGCAAAAAAAATACATACAAACAATACTCAAAATTCTCTAATACCTTTTAAATCATTAATAATGTTACACTTAATATTCACATTTGACATTCGGCTTCTACGTAGCCTTTCAGTACGAAATTTTGTTTTATAACGTCTTTTGACTGTCCATGAAGTAATACTTTAAAAGAAATAATTGAACGGCTTTCACTCCTGTTCAAAATTTCTCACTGGCAATTTCTCTTAAACGGTTTGAAACAGCATTAAATCAACTACATATGAATCTAGATAAATGATTATGTACAAGAACAACTTTTATCATTAATACTTCATCATCATCATACTTCTAAGAATTCTCAAAATTCTATAATAGGATTTCCAAAATGAAATTCCAAAAATAAAATAAAATAAAATAAAATAAAATAAGATAAGATAAAATAAAATAAAAGCTGTAACAAAGAAAAAAACATGTCCTATGTTACAATAATCCTCCATTTTCTAGCAACGAGAATGCAGCAACGTGGTTTTACAAATTCATTTCGATCTATTACCACTGTCGTTCTTTCATTCTTTGCATTCTTGTTTAATATTCATTTTAAATTTCATGTAATCTCGTGACATTTCACAGTAAGTAATTCCATGAAAAATGTTCAGGCATTTACCTTTTATTAAAGCTTTTACATTCCGGTATCTTCCGCGTGTCCCTCGTCGGCTGTGTGGTGTACCTGTAGCCTTCCGTTCACCTCGGCGACTCGAACAAGAAAAAAAAAGAGCTCTTCCGACACAAGTTCATGCCGCGTCCGTATTTCCACAAAAGTTTCTGATTGGCAATAGTCTGAGTGCGTTCAGAAATCTTTTTCTGGCTGACGCCATCTCTTCGCCACTATAGAAACTACGTGTAGGACATGATGTCGGGTATTATCGCTTCTATTTTTTGTTGGTCATAAATGTAGCCGACGACAAGCGGTTACATTATATGAAAAGTTTCAGAGATTAACCTCGAATATTTTCTAGGTTAGGTATCCAAAATGGCAGGGTTGTGAAAATTTAAAGAATGGACAAATTCAAGGCGATGACGAGAAATAGAATTACATTTATAGAGCTAAGCGGAACAGACTCGACCGCGCGCGCCCGGGTCTCCAGCATACCCGTTGCCGATAGCTGAAATTCAAAGGGTGGGCTGGATAACAACACACAGCACAAGGCGCACTCACTAAGTAGAGGGACTTGCTGGACCGGTACCGGCGGACGAACAGGTGCTGACCGAGGCCACGCAGGGTAAGATCGAGGGTACAGTCTCCAACTGCCAACCAAATTAAGTTAGTTTATAAGGGACTCTCACCCAAGATGACTTTGTAGTTTTTAGCTAAGGTTAAGATACGGGACGACGTTAGTTCCGGATGAGTATTTACTACACGTTGAGTCTAACATGAAATAGTGGGCCAACACTACCGCTTTGGCGGAAGGAGTGAAGGACTACGCGGGCAAACGCACAGAGATCTATTTGACCGACCCACGGCTGCGGTCGGGGAAGCGGCTGTTGCTGAAACTGCACTCACGACTTCCGGCGCGGATGTAGTCTCGGCCGCAACTCTGCTGGTGGCTGCGGGGGTGGCAGAGGCGGCGGCGGCGTCTGCGGCTGTAGATGCGGTTATGGCCAAGGGCGTAGACGGGATTGAAATCCTGTTCGGGCCTTGTTCAAACATAGGGGATGCGCCACCGAAACAGAGGTCGGGGTCAGGGTTGAGAAGCTTCCCTTCCCACTTTACAGCCCTAAACGTGGATTGGAACTTCCGACTGTCGGTGATTGCATCAAGGAGACAGAAAGGGCCTCCAAAGTCGCTCGGACCTTAGTTCGAGCGGCCCCCTGCTGGGCTCTTTGATTCGTCGTGCTACCCGATGTCCATGGGAATTAGTAGGGATTTTGTTCCCGGTGCATATGAGTTGCGCTTAAACCTCCTCTGGTGCTAACCTGGATACCTAGTAGCTTTGAGCTGGCAGAGTGGCCACTCCCAGGCTCAAGTGGGAAGGCTCGTAAGGGCTGCGTGCCAGAGTGATCGGGCTTTCAACCTGAAGGTGGTCCTATGCCTCTTGAAAGGGGTGCGGATAAAAGCCGAGAAGGCCAAGGTGCCCACCCCGGAGCATACTTAGACACTAGAGAGCAGTAAGCGGTCAGCAACTGCGAGTAGTTAAGATCATTTCCTTTGGCACCCCGCAGGGAGGGGAGAGAACCGCCGATCGCGGAGGTCAAAGGTTCTTGGGGGAGGATTGAAACACCCACCCGTACCCGGGTCTCAGGGTCTCATATCGAGAGAGCCAGTGGCGCACCGAGTAGGCAGTTCGCCTCGCCTTGTCCATTATGGGGTAGAATTGGCAACAAGCCACGGCGATAAACTAACGTAGAGAATTCGACAAGGGCAAGCAAAATCAACCGTTTAATTGCCTCGATTTATGCTGGCATCCACATCACCTTCCACAAAGTTCGTTATAGCCCAAAAAGTGTAAAAAGTGACTACAATTGTTAATAAAAATTGTGTCACTTTGTTAATACTCTGCATCAAAAATTAATGGATCTACCTTCTGTTCAATCTCACAATCAAATTCGCTACTAGGGCGCAGCCTCTAATTGCTCTCTACCCGCGCGGCCGCC
Source organism: Teleogryllus occipitalis (assembly GCA_011170035.1). NCBI lineage: Eukaryota > Metazoa > Arthropoda > Insecta > Orthoptera > Gryllidae > Teleogryllus > Teleogryllus occipitalis. The sequence goes on along the minus strand of BLKR01012083.1, from coordinate 18,868 downwards.
GTTAGGACATGCTTTCACCAACCCTCACAGAGCCCTCCTCCAGAGCATTCCAGCACGCAGCAGCATATTCAAAGAAAGCACAAATTACAAATGGGTAGTAAAGACATTTACGCAGAGTTTCTTCACGTGGGCCTCTTTCTCACGGCTCCGTCACCTCCACCGAAGCACGTACTTTCAAAACAAGCTCCTGGTTGGCTAAGACGTCATTAGCAAGGGTAGAACCCACCCCGGCGCGCGGCGGGCTTGTACATCGCCATCACTTCACTACCTACCACCGTCCGCAAAATGAATACAATTTTCTCAGAATTACATTTATCAGAATCGCTACGTGCCTCCCTCGCCAATACAGCACTATTAAGGCATCTCGACGACAAAGAGATGCACATCGGCAACGTGGACGCGCCCGCGTGGCCGCCCCGCTCCTTCTCTATTTGCAAGCGAGATGCCGCAGTTCTCGTGAGGACAAAACCTTCAAATACAACAAACTTTAGCCGTCATCACGGGCACCTCACGTAACACCGCTTTAGCATCCGATCGCCGTAAATGTCACGTGACACTCCTCTCCCCGAACCCGAAGACGCATTCCACAAATAGAAAGCCGATCACGGGCACATCGCGTCTCCCCGTCTCACTATAGGTTCACGGTCAATGTCACGTTATTCTCCCCTCCACGGACTCAACAAGACCCTTAGATAATAAATACTGCAACTTCGCTCCCACGAGGCGCACTCGGAGAAGATACTAACAGAACAGACTAACCAAAACTAACACTACTCATTATTCAACTTTTCACAAGTCACCGACAACTGCCAAATTTCTACGACTAATGTACGCTACTACTCTTCAGAACTTCTCGCAGAACTAACAAACTAGCAGACGCAAAATGCCACTCATTTTGAACTTAGCATTAGCCTACATATTGACAGTCGACTTATCTGTCAACAACAACGGATGAGTGAACCAATACTCGCTCCACTAAGCAGACAGCCCGCGAACAGTCGGCTGTTCCTGCTTCGCCTACTAAGGCTTTTTCAATCAACCACCATGGCCAACAGGACGTTCGCTCAAAATTCAGGCCGCTCGGGTGCTTCAGCCGTCGCCTGGCCGAATTTATGTCAAACATCGCAACCAGCTCCCGTCAACTGAGTCCGCGCCCATTCCAGTTCGCACTGCCGAATTGCCCGGAGCGAACCTCAGCCCCGACGACATCCACACACTCAGCCGAGTGATTTGGGTTGGTGCTTGCAGTACAACAAACTCTAAGTAAAGTGAACTTCAAAAAGAAGAGCACTCATAAACTTTATAAACTTTCATTGGTCCTCCGGATTACTACTCACTAAAACAAGTAATTTGTATAAATGCAAATATTAAACCATAATTCATAATGATTGCATATTGACTTTCATTCACCCTAAAGGCAAACAAACCTCTAAAACCCGTTCTGACCCCGAATGTAATCGCACTCGCAGCACGGCACCTCCTAGGTGTTGCATCTGCTACACCTTCCAAGAAGAAAGTATTTTTAATCGTGCGTCGGAAAACGGTGAATTTTCCACAGAAAACAGTTATTGCCGGGCCCTATAGCGAAAAAGTGGATAAATCTTGATCCTTTATAGCAAATTACTTTCTCTAACACATTGTGTAGTCAGAATCCATGTTTTGTGGGTCTTTGAGACCGAAAAATCAATTGACGGCAACATCTCTCTGTCGATCTGTCTGTCCGTCTATGGTCAACGCTAGCGCCTAAACCGTTCAACTGATATTTTCCAAAATTGATATTCTCTGATCATTTTAAATGAACTCGAGGCCCTCTAGTTTGAAACAGATATCTTGACTTTCGGATTACTTTATATGAAGTCTCAATAACAATTTCAAAATTTTCTCAAAAATGACTCCAAATTTTTTTTATTAAACTTCGTCCTCGAATAACGAAAAAGACGCTTAAGAGAAATGTTCAAGTCTCGTTTTCATTGAACTCCCTGATTTTTCGATAATTATAAAAGTTCATTTTTCATTCAAATTTTTTTCGGCGTCTTCCTACAACTTCAATTGAAGATAGAACTTTTTTCCTTAACGAGATCTCTTCTCTAAATAAGTTCATGTGCAATTTCTCGAAAGCATGAGTAGTTTTCACGTAAACAACAAAAAATTGTTTAACAATATTTTCTCAAAATTTTGTATTTAAATTTTCTCTTTGTATGTATCAAAGGACGTTAAAGAGGTGATGTTAGTCTCATTTCCGGCGAACACTGTGTATTTTCAAAACTTTGCAAAATGTTAACATTTAAAACTCACAAAATTAAAGATAGAAAATATTGCCTTAGGCAAAGTCAGTGCTAAAACTCAGCCTTTTAAAAAGGATCAAATCCATTTTTCTAAAAAACAAATTTTTTTGTAATTTAGGCTTAAAATGTATGCAATTTAAAAAACATTTTTCTCAAAAACCGCTCCAATTGTTTCGTTAATTTATTTCCTCGGTAACAAATGTAGTGTAACGGTAACAAATGTAGTGTAAGTCTAAATTCCGGCGAACTCTGTATTTTCGAAAATTGCAAATTTAAAAATATTGCCAGAAAGTATGTGCTGTTGTAGCTTCACTATTATTATTTCATTGATGCAGCCAGGCTTTGTTCAGTCAAGAGAAATCACATCCTATGTTTGTGTAATGCTTGCGATCCTTTAGAGAATAGTGTTCTCTGCACACGATGCACGATGAGGCCCTTCACAGAGTTTGCAATTATGCATATGCGAAGAAAGAAAATAATAATCGCGTTGTCATTGATGCCATTTCAGAAGTCAAAAGAGTTCGCAATTATATTTCGTAGAGGCATTTTCGTGTGTGAAAAAAATTCGTAGTCATCATATAAATGTGTCACTAAGAAAAATTTTTAGTAGTGAAACTGCAAAATTGTTTTTCACTTAGGCGAAGTTAGAATAGAGTTAGAATAAAAATGTAAATAATTTTAAATATTAATTTTCGCAATATTTCCTTTCCAATCGTTAGTTGTTATTGTTCATATGCCTTTTTGCACCCATATATTAGACGGGGTAAATGGTTGATTGATTGCCTAATTTAGGTACAACAAATACCTGAAATTGCAGAGTCTAGTAAGAAGAACAGGATGGAACATCTATTTGTGTAGCTCCCGGTTTTTACTTGCCCGCCATACTATATAAATAGTATGGAGAAAGTACTGTAATCGTTTGATGAAAATCGGAAATTGGTCGACAGAATTTTTTTTACCGCATTCTGGTAACGATAATGTGGATCAATCTTGTTCCTATATGCAGTAAATTACTTCCTCCAATAAGTCCGGATATAGAGTCCATATTTGCGGCTGTGTCTGTGGTCAACGCTAGGTCCTAAGCCGTTCTGACGATTTTCTCCAAAATCCATAATCCCCGACCAATCAGAACGAACTCGAGACCCTGCGAATATGATTTTGGGGAGTACTTTACATGAAACCTCGACAATATGTTCAAAATCAACAAAAAAATGACTTTATTTTTTTAACTTCATCCTCTGTTAGCATAAGGTACGCTTAAAAGAAAGACAGGTCGCATTTTCATTCAAATCTCTGATTTTTCAAAAATTGCCAAAGTTCCAATTTTTTCAACATCTTTCTACAACTACAATATTGATGATAGTAATTTTTTTCACAATTAAAATCTGTTCTAAAAAATTATGTCTTTAAATAGAGTCATCTATAATTTTTGAGAAGAAAAACAAGTAATTTCCGCGTGATTTCTGTTTGAAAGTAATTTCGTTTATAGAAATAAATCTAAAATTTAAACCAGGGGTGTCCAACTTACAAAGCAGAAGGGCCACAACTAAAACCTTTCAGATGGTTGTGGGCCTTATTTTCATTAATTGGGGGATGGTATGGAATCATGCGTGATTGAAGTTGATAACGCAGTGAAACATGTTGGGAAGATTGGTTTGTTGGGATTTTTAACAAGTTGAGATTTTTAATTTCTGAATTTTCTAGAAAACGTCCTTATATCTAAACTTAACCTAGTTTTAACATTAAAGGGGTTTTGACGTCGGCAAGACGCGTCCGCAAGGCGCACCTTATTCTCACCTAACAAGGATGAAAGGAACTTTCACTTTGGACTAATAACATTTCGCGGGCCACAATAAATGGCACCGCAAGCCGCCAGTTGGACAACCCTGATTTAAGCTATGCATCAAAATATTCTTTGTATCAAACAAGAGGACGTATTTATGGCCTTGATGATAGAGCGATCAAATAGGCAAATCTAACATTTCATGAAATGAATTTGGACAAAATTTTTAATTTCTTACTACAAAATAATTGAATGGAAATATTGAGAAACCCCATACGTCCAAAAAACTAAACTTTTCAGGAGATTTAAAAAGCATTCCAGGTTCATTCCACATTCATTTACGCTGAAATGAAGTCTTTCATCTCATTTTCCATTAAAATGGATATAGAGAGGAGGACGCCAATGCACTGTAGACAATCTTGATCCATTTTCTTGAGGTAAAGTTGAAATTTACTCAGTGAAGATGTGTGCTTTCTTAATAGTTTATAATACATTTTTATTTTAAAATTTTGATTTGCGATTTCCGGCTTTGTTTGACTTAGGCAAAACTTTTTACACATAAGAAAAATGGGCAAAACTATCCTAAACGATGGTATGTTCAAAAGTGGGGTTGCAAGTCACTTTAAAGTCCCAAATTTGATTTGCGAATTCTGGCATTGTGTGACTTGAGCAAAACTTTTTAATGTCTCTATGAACTTGGGATTATCGTGGGCAAATGACGGTGTGTTCAAAGATTCTAAATCATCTTGTGGGACAGATACAGTACGTCTGTCTCAACAGTACAGTAAGTCTCAATTTTGATTTGCGATTTCCAGCTTTGTTTTACTTGGGTAAAACTTTTTACGAAGAGGATAAAAATGGGCATAACTCTGCCATACGATGGTGTGTTCAAAAGTTCGAAATTCGCAAGTGGGTGTGCATGAGACTTTAAAGTCCAAAATTTGATTAGCGATTTCCGGCGGTCTGTGATTTGGGCAAAACTTTTTAAAGGTTGGGCAAACTTGGGATAAATTTAAACAAAACTTTGGTGTATGACATTTGATTTTTCGAGAAAGTGGGGGGTGCCAACTACATGCACCTCCAATATCAATTTGTTTTATCAAAATTTTTCTCTAAAATTTTGAAGTTAGAAAATGACATGTTGTGGATGATATTATATACAGGTCAATTATTTTAATATTTTATTTAAGAAAAAATGTCTAATATTGTACTTTTGGTTGTTTTTTTTCTCATGTTCAAAAATACAGAGAGTACGGCCAACATGGATCCAGCACTTTTTGTGCTATATACGAAGAAAACATTTGAGGAAAAAATAGGAGCCGTTTATGAGAAAATATATTTAAAAATAGCACACAATATTACACGAAAAATACTCTATTTTCTAATTTTGTATAGAGTAATTAGAAATTATTCTCCACTTTTATTTGTTTATCCACTTTTTCGTTACCAAGTCCCGGCAATAGTTTTTCTGCCGAAAAATCGCCGATTTCCAGCGCACGGATACAATACTTTCTCTCCTTACGAAGTAAGCCGAAAATGTTAGGATCAGTAGTAGTTGAAACTGAATGACATGCTCGTTCCTCATCTAGTGCAGTCGATGTGGAACAATAAGGGGTCCACTTTGCAAACAGTACGGTAGAAGTTCTTTTTTATTTTGTTTATATTGTTATGAGGAAAGCACTTAAGTTTTCCACTTCGAAATACCTCGAGAGAAGTTTTCGTAGCAAAAAAATCGGGCATTTTTTGTTTCTTTGCGAAATAAATTTTTAATGTTTGATCGTAGCGCAAAAATTGTTATGTACAATTTTATGCAAAGTATATGCAAAGCCACTTTCGGAAGTGATTTCCTATCGTATTTCTTCATTAAAAGCCCTTGTATGCACTTTGACGTATTTGCAAAGGGTTTATTTACCATTTATTTATTTATTTATTTATTTATTTATTTATTTATTTATTTATTTATTTACCATTAGTTCATTCAGCTTTAAACAGATCGTGCGCGAGATGTCTTATTGAAATATTTTTTCTCGACGAGTGGGTGTTTACTCCATGAGGGCTAGCCAACCAACTTTGGCTCAGAATTTTGTGATTGTTTATTACTTTCATTGAAAAGAAATGTTTATGGTTTAAACGTGAAGTTTTTTGTATGAGTTGAATTATTCAGAATCTACTTTCTGTTTACTATAGTAATTTTAAATACGGTTTTGTGGATTTTGCATATCTGCAAAGATGCGCATCTGTTTGCATTACGTACAGATTATGTAGTGTTTTGAGAGATTTCATATTGTATTCAAATTTATTTGATTTTACTAATTTGTTTACATTTTCAACAAAATGTATAAATATAAGTTCGTTGAAGGAGGGTATTGCAAAACGATATCAGAAAAGGAGCTCCGAGCCCTACATGTCCTTCAGATAGAGCATTCTTTAAAAAGCGCTGTCATTCCGTTCGAACCTTCAGAGAACAACCTCCAAACTACAAAGGATACACTTTTGTTTTCTGTGAAAAGTGCCAGGTCAACAGGTCTTTCAGGATTTTTTACTCCTTCCAGTTAATGTAAAATGAAACACACATGAAAGAGTTAGAAATATTTTTAGTAATAAACACTTGATATAAAGGGGAGTTTCATTTCATATCCTTAACAGCTGATTCTTATATATTTAACATTAATAAAATTATTCTGAGTTTTTTAAGTAAGCAGTTAGTAATTGTATTATGCGTGTCAAATTCTCTACTGGGCAATATTGTACTTATGCAAAGATAACATTTATAACTTATATGCATCTTTGCACTTGTTCAATGAGTAAAATTTTTCAATATTACTACACATATGAAAACTAGAGTTTTTATTATTTTTCCTGATTTCTACACATTCTAAATTATTCTCTCAAAGTTTGAGTTTAAAAGAAAAAAATGTTCCACGAAGGGTTAAAGGTCATACAATTCTCTACAAATTTGCGGTATACAATTTTTCTTAAGCAAATAGTAACAACGCTACGAGATTTTAATTTTTTATTAAATTTCCCTTTTTATTCTGAAGTTGCTCCAAATTACTAATAGTCTCTCTAATGTAGCATTTTTTTAAAATTTCTAAAGTCTTTATAAATAAAAAAACGATTAAATACTATTGTTTTAATACTTACTGAGGTTAAACCCGCGTTTGAAAGTTTTGGTAAGAGTGGCAGTAAGACTACATGTTCTAGCAACTAATACCATTTACTTATATCGATTTTGTTTTTTTCTTCTTATTTTTATAATAATAATAATAATAATAATAATAATAATAATAATAATAATAATAATAATAATAATAATAATAATAATAATAATTGTATTACTTAAGGAATACTCATGTGCAACATGACTGCCTCTGCTCCAAGAAGGAAAAACAGTATTTAGTGGTAAATATACTGCTAAAACGCGTTTCATAATTATCAAAATATAACATTTTTATGAAACGACATTGTAGTTATTCTTATTTGCAACAGATTTTGAAATGTTAAGTCTCGGCCACGCCATAGGCTATCCCCTATTTCGCTCCTAATAGCGCTTCTAGTATATCGCTACTATATCGCTCTTGCCCTATCCACCCTTTTTGAACGCGAGGTTTGCATTAAATAACGTTTCCAATAAATAACGTTTAGGTATGTATGTCGGGAGTGTGTTTCATATGTAATGGGGAGTATGGACAAAGGCGAAGTAGTTGTAATGAAGAAGAAAGGGGTCGTGCCAAATAAAAAATTGTTCTTATTGGAGGATGTGACTCTACCTAAGACTTATGATGAGAAATATATGAATCCAAAATTGATTTCTGCGTCAACTCGAAAGGACAGTGAGCAGTCTCAGCCAGGCATATCAATAGCTCTTAGATCACATAATACTTCAATTTCAAAACCTATTGTTTCCTGTGTGGGAAAAAGAATACTGAATTTATAGAAGCAGAAAAAGGACTGTCTTACAAGGAATATATTCATAAATAGTGTACACAAGGTTATGAAGTTTCCTTATTATCATCAATAATCAATAAAGTTGAAAGCCGTCAATGAGAATGAGATCAGCGAATAACTCGCATTGCTGACGAGGATTTGGTCGCAGAAGAAGCTCGATTGCAGATCTTCTCCATATTTTTGAAGGCGCGATTAGACTGTGCCCAGAGATGGGCAGTATGAAAAATACTTGTATTTAAAATGTATATTTTCGATACTTTCTGTAATTTGTATTTTGTATCGAAAATGCTTTTTAATAGTATTTTATATTTCCAAAAAAATGTTCATTCACTGCAACTGTATTTAAGAGAAAGTTTTTGATAACTCAAAATGTTGGTTAGTCAAAGAAAATTTATTTTCGGAGGCACTGGGATATTCCGATTAAAGGATTTTGGTGACCACTTCACAGATGTTATATTATATTGTCACATTATGCATCACCACCAGTCTGGAAGGTGGTTGTGCGCACTAGTAAAAGCTTGTACTTACACCTTGTAAAGCGCTTATCTTACGATTTGAGTGTGGAAGTTGATATATCATCAAAATCACTGTTCTTGAAGAGTAAGGTGCAAAATTTAAAGCGTCATGTGAAATTTGTAAGCCTGTCAAATAGAAAATAATGATTGGTTCCTAAAATGCGACCACAAATTTTAAGACACCCATAAAGCTAAAAAATAATAAGCAGTAATATTATAAATTTTAAACTGCACTCCATGGTGTACAATGGTCTGTGAATTTCACTCCCCATTGTTTTTACTGAGGAACTGATAATTTCTTTACGCATTTTAGAGAATTCATCTTGGTGTGATGAATGGATTTGAGAACTATTAAAATGAGTGGTTCAGAAGATCAAATTCATATAGAAAGAAAATGAACACCACTGAGAATAGTGATACTAATACCAAGAAATTAAAATAAAAAACCTTAACATCTTGTTTCTTCAATACGCAGGAAAAAGGAAACCAGCAAACAAAATTTAATGATATTGCTACAAAATTCATGTTAATGGAATGAGACATTTATCAATTACAATTACAAGAAGAAAATTAGTGATACGTTTGAAAAACTAGTAGATTTGAAGGGAAACGTGTCCAATTGTACACAATTATAAACCACAAATTTTGATAAATTGTAAAAGTGAATCACGGTTGTATTTTGTAGTTTCAAAGGTATTTTAAAATACTATTTTGTATCTAAAATGATTTTTGGAAGTATTTTGTATTTGGTATCTAAAATATTATCGACGAGGTTTTTTGTATTTTGTATTTGAAATACTGTTTTCAAGTATTTTGCCTAACTCTGACTGTGCCACTATCGGGTCGGTAAACGCCATGTATTCGTCCATGATAACATCAATAAGAAAATGGTGTTCATGACAGTTGCCTTCAAGTTAACCACCGCATGCTCTCTTCATCGAAAGTGGTTAGGCGAAACCCCTTTGCTTTCTTCTTCTTCTTCTTCTTCTTCTTCTTCTTCTTCTTCTTCTTCTTCTTCTTCTCCTCCTCCTCCTCCTCCTCCTCCTCCTCCTCCTCCTCCTTCTTCTTCTTCTTCTTCTTCTTGTCGACCTGCACAATTTCTTTTGGCAAGTGGTAGCATGCTCCTTCTGTAACCAAACCTTGGTTAGCAATGCGTGTTATTTTTCGACCCTATTCATATTGATAGTTTTCATCCGTATTGATCATTAATGGTTTCAAGAAAATTTGATAACCTTGTGCACAAAATTTCTTTGAGGATACAGCAGTCTCTCTTGTGATAGAAAATAATAATAACAATAATAATAATTATTATTATAAAAAATAAGCGAATATCATTTTATTCTATTGAAATGCATTTGAAGTAAATGAATCGTGAAGTAAATGAACGTATAGGCCTACTGTCACCATTACCAGAAATTTCAAACGCGAGTTTAACCTCAATAAGTATTAACTAGTGGTGCCAAAACAGCGTATTCATGCCCCCCCCCCGTACTTTCACACAAAAGTATGCCAAAAGTACTCAAATTTTCTAAAAAATGTACATGACCTTATTTCAAAATCTATCTTTAAGAAACCGATTTCATTAAGAGAAAAATCTCTATCTTTATAATTGGAGTTGAAGGAAGTCACCAATTTTTTTTAATGTTTGCAATTTTCGAAAAATCAGAGTTTTCAACAAGGTTTTTATGAGACCTACACTATTCTCGTAAAAGTTCTTTACCCTACCAAACAACAAATTTTAATCAAAAACGACGGAGCCTTTTTTTAATTTTGAAGATATTCCAGGAGCTTCACGTAAAGTTCCCCTCAAAATCAAAATATCGATTTCAAATTCAAGGGACCACAACATCATCCATATCTAATGAAAAATATAAATTTTGGAGAAAATCGGCTGAACGGTTTAGCGACTAGCGAAGTTCAAAGACGGTCGAACGGTTGAACAAACGTTTTGACGTCATTCGATTTTTCGACAAAAAGGACCCACAAAACATGGATTCTGGCTACACTACGTGTTAGAGGATTTATTTTCTAAATTTATCGACTGGGTTAATTCACTTTTTCGTTACCAGGGCTCTGTAATAATAGTTTTTCTGCCGAAAATTCGCCGTTCTTTCGCGCAGCATTACATAACTTTCTCTCTACTGCGTAAGCGGTAGTGAGAAAGTGAAAACATTAGTAATTACTCTATTTTATATATAATGACCTTAGGAATTAAAAATACTATATTAGAGAAACCATTTGGGGCAATTTGAGAATAAAAAGGAAAATTTGGTGAAATTTTAAAATGTCGTAGCTCTGTTACTATTTGCTTAAGAAAAGTGATTTATAAAGCAAATTTGTAGAAAATTTTATGACTTATAAAAGAGTACATAACTAATTTTGCGCTACGATCAAAACATTAAAAAATTATTTCTCAAAAACCAAAATATTACCGATTTTTTTCTGCCATCAAAACTTTTTCCGAAGTATTTCATGGTGGATAACTGAGGGTTTTCTTACTAATAACAACATTTACAAAACAAAAAAATAAAAACTTCTACCTCAGCTGTTTCAAGGCAAAATTACTTATCGACTGCACTAATCCTGCATGTAGCTTGTTCGACCGTATTTGAACACGAGGTAAAACATTGCTCTCCCATTGTGCTGAAAATCTTCTACGAATTTCAGCATCTAGTACAGGACAGATCACCGAAAAAAATTTCGGATTTCGAAATGCCTATTTTTAGTGTAAATGGAGAGTAGCGTAACCATGTTTACGTGGCAATAGCACAAGCTAACGTGAGGTAATAATGGTCAAAGGAAAGTGAATGGTATGTCATCTGAAAGACAAGTGCACAAAGCTGCAGCAAATTAGAACGAATGTGCAAACTTGAATAACATATCGTTTCTATGAGTTTTAATTTAAACATAAATTGATTACACTGCTCAGATGGTGCTTCTGCCCCTTACGTGACGTATACGACAGAAGTGCCTTTAGTATACAGTTTTTTTGACAATAAGTGAATAAATCAGCAAACAAATAAAGAAACAAAAATTGGAACGTTTTATATATTAATAAATTCTCTTTATGAAATATCATCGCGATTGCTGGGCACACTTCCCGTTTTCTCACGAAGTTTGCTAAACCCTGATTTCTTCATTGGGAATGTGTCATCAGTCTGCGGAGAAGTCTGTAATGTGTCACTTCGACTGTCAACCCTCTCGTACGGGCTTCATGTAAAGTATCGCCAAAAATTAAAAGATCCTCTTCCAATTCGCCACATACTGACATCATCCAGATTGGGGAATGTCCATTTTCGTAAAATCTTTTGTTGTACGGTTTAGGCACTAGGGTTGTACATGAACAGGTGAGCAGATATATTAAGAAAAAACATTTTTTCGGCATCAAAGACCCACAAAATGTAGTATCTGACAACGCAATAAACATTCTAGAATTCAATTTACTACATAATGGAGAAAGAAAATCCACTTTTTCTCTTCTGGCGAAAAATAGACACCTTTCTTACTACAGCATTATATATTTTTTTTCAATGCTGCGTTTAAGAGAAAATAAAAATTAAATTAAAATATAGTAAATAAAATATTATGTCTACTGTTATAACAATATATGTTAATTTATAAATCTAAATAATTTTTATTTAAAAAGAAATTCCACAAGAAGTTCAAAATTCAACACATTCTAACTTTTTAGTATTTTTTTCTTCTGCCCCTCTGCTTTTTCCAATATGTTGATCAAGGAAAAAGAGACATTCATAAGATCGCGCAATGTACATACATATGTACGTAATGTACCCGAAGAAACATTCTAAAGATTGTCATAAATTAGTTTATTTAAACTTTTTGCATGCTTTTCGAAAATTGTAATTGGAAAGTAGCTCACCACTTATGCCGTCTTCACTATTGATAATCTTCGCTTCATATGTAATAATAATAATAATAATAATAATAATAATAATAATAATAATAATAATAATAATAATAATAATAATAATAATAATAATATAATGTCTATTTCTGGCGAAGCTCGGGCAGTAAGGCTTGCTCTTCCGTCTAACCACTTAAATATTTACATTTACATAATTACAATTGGGGTGTTCGGGCAGAAAGAATCATAACTGACGTTTCACATTACTTAAGTGCAATGGCCGTATTAACTAACGGAAATATGCTGCACATTAAGATTGAATGTATTTTCATTGTCAATTTTCGGGGCTCTGAAGCTATTATGATACAAAGAGAGCCTTTGTATCTCATTTACAAGAAGGGCGTAATAAATCAACAATTTTACTTTCGAAAAATGTCAGAAATATTCTCCTAAATCCGCAGAGCTCAATTGTAAACAAATTGCAAAAAAAGGAGGGCAGATTTAAATCGAGGAATCAAGACTAGGGACCAAAGATGGCATACGCCGTAAGCGATTGAGTTAACCCAGGAAAACCTCAAGCAGGATGGCGGCTTAGGGCCGTACCGTATGTAAAAAACATATAGTGAGAGATCTTCATGAAATGCATAAGTCCATGTCAAAACAATTTTTCTTCTTTATTACAATCTAAAATTAATTTTCAATGATTTCATTTCGTTTTTTATATCCGGCTATCTTCTCAAAAATTATCTTTCCCAGTGTTTCCCAATTACTGGCAATCCAGTAATTTCAGTTGTCATTTATTTTTTAAAGTTCAAATTGGTATGCCATTTCAACACACTACACACAATCGACATAAACGATCTCAATTTAATTTTACTTTAATATATGTTTGTCCGACAATATTCTGTTTAGCATTGTGAATGCCGATCTCCCAAATCTTAAAACTATTATTCAAAACGTTTATAAAGTTTACAAAGACGGACGTAAGTGATCAATGACTATTCTTGTTACAATCTTTGATATCAAGAATAGAGATTGCGACCATTTTACGTGGTCTGAAAGAGCACTTCATGTGGTCATATTTGGCAATACTTAGGTGAAAAATCGGTATTTTATTTAGTCATAAACAGCGCTCTGTAGCAGCTTTTCACAATAATTGGGTGAATAATTGTACACATATTTTCCGCTTGGAGCAGTGCAGTATATTATAGTTACTACTATGCCCGCTTGGATCGCTTTGTGATGATCATTGCGTGTAAACTCTTAGAAGCTTGTTAGTTCGTCCCACATCCACGGGAAGCGTCTTTTATAGAAGCTCTTTACTCTTTATAGAAAGTACATACTACAATTCCCAGATAGCGCGTTTTGAATAGAACTGATACAAACTCTTTGCATGTTAAAGCGCGATATTTAAATAAATCACATGCACAATAATACATAAAATATCAAATTTCACCTCTGTTTCAGCGACAAAATCGTTCATTATATTATTCAAAGTCGTAATTATCTTATCTTGAAACAGATACAAACATTAATTATTTTAGATATATATCTGTTTACCAGCTGTGAATAATTTATGTTTTTTTTAATTCACACAAAGGTATTTTAAGTTTTGTGAACGTGTTATTTGTGAATGTAACGAGTTACGTAGGGTAAATTCGTTAAGAATAGTTACTATAGAACTTAATATGTTTTATTAATATCATGTAACTCTAAAAATTTACTTTGTATCTTATATTATGTTGTGAAAACTTTCAAGAAATTTGTGCAGAAATGTAAATAACAACAAAATCAATGTGTTTACACTATCAATTTAACATTGATTCCATATTCTGCTTACAAAAATCCAAAGAGATAGCAGACATTCAAATATAAAAGAAGAAATTGTGAAACTTGGAATACTTATGTAGAAATTGACAATTTTATATCTAAATATTTTCAATAATAGTTTCAATAGTTTTTAATAAAAAAAGTTGGGAAATTTAAGTAGTTTTATCGCTGTTGAACCTTGTGATGGTCTCAACTTTCATTGAGAAATGAAATAGAATACAGAAAATATTTTGAAGTTCATATACCTCACAAGTATTTGCTAAATGTTGAAATTTATTATGCTTTCATATATCAGAAGCTAATGAACCATTGAAATTACAAATAAAATTTGCAGTCATTGCAAACATTTAATTTCACAATTTGCTTTGTTTAATAATTTTCTTGACTAAGTTTATATATTCTAAAAACTACATCAGAGAAAGATAATCACACAAATCCATTTTAGTACTCAACCCATCAAGCCACATTTCCATTCTTCACAATAAAGTTAACTCTGATCTTATGCAACAATATAAATTGATTTTTCTTTTACATTAAACATTATTTTTGACATTTACATTTTTTGTAATGATATTTTCTAAATCAAATAATATGTATTTGGAATATATAAATGCAAATCTTCAAATAATATACAGAAGAATTTGTGTAGCATGAGAACTTTTGAAATTGAAATGTGACTTGTTATTGTATATTAATAACAAATTAAATGAACTTATGAGAAGCATAGGTATGTATGTACTGCAATATGATAAGTTTGGTTGTTGGAGAATCAAAAACTTTTATACTATGGATGTTTTTTGCAACAGATTCTTTATTATTATTTTGTTAATATTTTGGTGTGTTTACTAAATTGGTATGATTTTGTGTAGTTATTATTTCAATGAACTAGTGAATAAATTATATGTCAGGTCTAAAATGTTTCATTTGTGGCTTACAATTTCTCAACTGCACTAAAAACTACCAACATTTTTCTTCTTTTCCACACAAACATTTCAAAACTTGAAGTTTAAAGTTCCTTCAGTTATTTGGATTCACCTAATCAATAATTACAAATTTTCAAAACCAATATTCAGTAATTTTCAACAAAGGCATGTAGTAGTGCTTACATGTGTAGAGGTATTGCATTCAAAATGCTTTAAAGAAAAACAAATAGGATGATTCCAATATTTCTTTTTTTTTACATAGAATTTAAAGGAACATTTGTAGAGTTTTTTGAAAATGTAACAAGTGGTATAGGGTCATGATTGTTTATTTGAAAGATTTTCTGTTTTCACAGAAGTTGTTGTGATCATACTCCGGTGTGTAGGGGAAAAATAAATTTCAATCTCTAGAATTTTTTCCACGACTTACAACCAAATATAACAGTTCGGTAAGACAACACAAACATCCATAATTACGCAAAGAAATCTTATTTTGGTTTAATATTTTGTAGCCTCAGAAACTTTGGTAGATACTTTAATTTAACATTTTTTAGCCCACTTTGATTTAGAACACTAAAATGTGTTTCCAGACCTTAGTAATTATAATTTAAAAAATTAAAAAAACAAAAATAAAAAATAGAAATTTAAAAAATTAAAAAAGGCAAGTTCTTTCTTTTTTCTTTCTAGATTAGCTTTCATGGATGAGCTAATTGTACTCAATAACTTTTTAAATTCATTGTGAGCTAAGGGTCAGCAAAATTTACTTTTAATTTTTACATATCTTCAGTCCATCATAACATAATATTTTAACTATACATTGAAGTGAGTTCAAAGACGCTCTCTAGTGCTTTGAAACCAGAAAGTTACTCCATCCAAACAAACAAACAAACAAACAAACAAACAAACAAACAAACAAACAAACAGGACTCTCAGAGAGTAACTGACTGGCAACTTACTCCCGCAAAATCATTTATTTTAACTTTGGATTAGAATGAACACAAAGTTGCTAGAGCGTCCGCACTGTGAGAAGGCTTCTCGTTCACAAGTGCATTAGGACCGAATTCTTTTTAGGTGTTAGTTGTACAGGTTTTTCGAGCTTCGCGGTCAACTATAATACAAAATCAAACATTGTAGTTAAGGAAAATTTACATGTAGTTACATACATTTATTCCCGAAGTTCATTATGATAAGTAATAAGCCCTGCAGAAGAGAAGATTCGTTATAGCTCCACAACTTTGAAAAAGCCGCCGTTGTTGGGGCTCACCTGACATGGCGTCGCAGACAGAGTACAGAATACTATGCTGTCGGTATTCTATTGTCTGTGATTGAGAAATTGTCCGCCACTACTACCAGGCACAAGCAGTCGTTCCCCTCCAAAGAGTAAAACCCCTCAGGGATCGCGACTGTGAAAGCACGATTGCGCAGTCAGTTTTTTTAACCTTTTCTTAAACTCTTTGAACAGAAAGTAACGTAATGCTAAAGGGAAAAATATCTATCATATTTTTACAGAACCACGATACCGAAAAAGTATTATTTTTATTGGAAAAAGTATTTTTTTGGTCTGTGCACAACCGTAGCCAGGATTTCCACCAAAATGGTTCGATCTGAGTCATGTAAAAAATATGTAAACAAGACTTTTTCTATAATGCTCTATTATTTAGTATTACATTAAAATGGAAGAATGTAATGTTTGTCTATGGTGGAATGTTTTCCAATTAATAATTGAAGACAATCAAATACTATGTTGTAATATCAAACATAGTTTTATTTCAGATATAAATCACATTTCGTGTACGTATATCCACATCTTCAGGCGTTAATCTACGAATTACAATAAAAAAGCATTATTGTAGAAATTATACATAGTTAAAAATTGTTATAAAAATACAAGTAAAAGTTAAAACAAATAGTACGGGACAGATTTAAATCACGGCAGTCATCATTTTACGAGGTCCATAGGATCACAAATTTTTAATGTTGCTTATTTATTTTGTTTCGCTTACAGCTGACGTGGTTATCTTGTGTCCAGGTCAGTGTTTGGCTAATAATGACGTAATCATTCATTGAGAAAATAACAAATCACATTCTTTCAAAAACTAGACCTCAGAAACAATGGCGTACAGACAGCGCCCCCTCTACGGGTGCTGGTCCAGAAGAGGTGGCTGCCGGGGCAAGGCCCCGACTTTATTGGTGTCCCGGTTTTTTCATTTAAAACGCGTAAAAGAATATTTACTTCTTATTCAAATTAAGTTATTTTTTCAGGGGGAGATGAATTCTGTTAATGCACTGCGGAAGGGTAAACTTTTTGGAATAGGGGTGCCCGTGGATGTACTGCCACAGGACTCTTCTTTCTTCCGGGCGCCCTTACAGAGGAATGTACGTGCTTTAGAATGTATATGGAATTTCCAAAACACGAGTGATATTTGAGGATTATTTCACGAATGAAAATAAATATATAGTTATTTATAAATCTTCATACAACTATAAACTAAAATTCAGTGGTGTATCCTGAGTTCCCTATCAGAGCTATTTCATCCCGGATTCATTATACTGAAAGAGAAAGACTTACCCTTTTTGTACATATTTCTAGATTATAATTAATACTTGTAATAAATTAAATAAGATTCATGTAGTTTATAAACAATTGAGTTATTCTTATTCATTTTTTCTTATCTTCTGTCTTTGGGCTTTGCTGCTGGCCCATAATTTTTCCCATTACCATATAGTACCCGGATGCGGTCTTGCAGACCGCAAGAGATTTGGAGAACTGCATTATCTTCACAGTTTGCTTTTTCTGGAGTAACCATTCCACCCAATTCTTCGTCGCCTGTTGTCGGCACGTTTTCTAATAAGGCGTGAGTTAATATAGTCCCCACTGTATCCCAGACAGGTGAGTCAAAGTTTCCAGTGGTATCGGAGATCGCAACTGGCTATTTGTGAAATGCCGTTGTGTCTTGGCAGTGAATGTGCGAGATGCAAACTTTGCGGAAGTTAGTTATTGACTGGAAAAGGACTGAAGTAATATAGACAGTGACAAAGTTACTGAAAGTGATGGTGACACTGATTCAGTGAAGAGCGAGAATGATACATTAATTATGATGATTCAGATAGAGAACTTTAAATTCTGAACACCAGCAACCCAAAAACCCAGGAAACTTACTTTAAACACTGATTGCCATAATATAAAAACAGAATTACATGGCAAGAATAGACATGGCAAGTTCAGAGTGCACTCTCATCTGTCGCGAATGCGTCTCTGACCATTAACGTTTTAATTTAAAAAGTGCCTTGCAGTTTCAAATTAAATACATAATTTCTTCTTTCTGTTTACAATCACTATTAAATGAAATACCCGAAGGTGTAAACGCAGGCGCAATTAAAAATATTTTAAAAATGCATTGCAATATTTATTCCTTGACCAGATTACAACAAATACATACAGGCATAAAAGAAGTAAAATTAACTATAGAATAAGTGACTATAAAATTAACTATAAACTTAACTATAGAATTCTCTCTCTCTCTCTGTCTCTCTGTCTCTCTGTCTCTCTCTGTCTCTCTCTGTCTCTCTCTGTCTCTCTCTGTCTCTCTCTGTCTCTCTCTCTCTGTCTCTCTCTCTGTCTCTCTCTCTGTCTCTGTCTCTCTCTCTGTCTCTCTCTCTCTGTCTCTGTCTCTCTCTCTGTCTCTCTCTCTCTGTCTCTCTCTCTCT
Source organism: Teleogryllus occipitalis (assembly GCA_011170035.1). Taxonomy (NCBI): domain Eukaryota; kingdom Metazoa; phylum Arthropoda; class Insecta; order Orthoptera; family Gryllidae; genus Teleogryllus; species Teleogryllus occipitalis. The sequence goes on along the minus strand of BLKR01012083.1, from coordinate 14 downwards.
CTCTGTCTCTCTCT
>BLKR01012082.1:0-23789 GCA_011170035.1 Teleogryllus occipitalis | reverse complement strand
AGAGAGAGAGAGAGAAAGAGAGAGAGAGAGAGAGAAACAGAGAGAGAGAGAGAAACAGAGAGAGATAGAGAAACAGAGAGAGATAGAGAAACAGAGAGAGATAGAGAAACAGAGAGATAGAGAAACAGAGAGATAGAGAAACAGAGAGATAGAGAAACAGAGAGATAGAGAAACAGAGAGATAGAGAAACAGAGAGATAGAGAAACAGAGAGATAGAGAAACAGAGAGAGAGAGAAACAGAGAGATAGAGAAACAGAGAGATAGAGAAACAGAGAGATAGAGAAACAGAGAGATAGAGAAACAGAGAGAGAGAAACAGAGAGATAGAGAAACAGAGAGAGAGAGAAACAGAGAGAGAGAGAGAAACAGAGAGAGAGAGAGAAACAGAGAGAGAGAGAGAAACAGAGAGAGAGAGAAACAGAGAGAGAGAGAAACAGAGAGAGAGAGAAACAGAGAGAGAGAGAAACAGAGAAACAGAGAGATAGAGAAACAGAGAGATAGAGAAACAGAGAGATAGAGAAACAGAGAGATAGAGAAACAGAGAGAGAGAGAAACAGAGAGATAGAGAAACAGAGAGATAGAGAAACAGAGAGATAGAGAAACAGAGAGATAGAGAAACAGAGAGATAGAGAAACAGAGAGATAGAGAAACAGAGAGATAGAGAAACAGAGAGATAGAGAAACAGAGAGATAGAGAAACAGAGAGATAGAGAAACAGAGAGAGAGAAACAGAGAGATAGAGAAACAGAGAGAGAGAGAAACAGAGAGAGAGAAACAGAGAGAGAGAAACAGAGAGAGAGAAACAGAGAGAGAAACAGAGTAAGAGGGAGTAAGAGAGAGTGAGAGCAGCCAGCCTAGAATTCTCCTCGTGTCAGAGTCGCTGTACAGAGAGCTGCAACGCTGACTCTGAGCTCATTCAGTCGGTACTAAAAAATTATCGCTCTTTCTATGCTGAGCGCTTTGCATTTCTGGCAATTTACGACACCTCCATGCAGTCGAGTCACGCAAAACGTCTTGAGGTTGGCGACGTCGCTGTGACTCAACTAGCACGCCCACGCTTTCGTCACGCACGGGAAACCCGTTCCCGAAACTACGTCGGAAGTAGCCTCATGTGTATGACGAACGAGAAGCAACCTCGTGCAAGCACTAAATGAGTCACTTCGACGGACCTATGTGTATTTTCGAGAGCACCGCGGTAGTTGTTGGTCCCATGGACGGTTAATGTTTTCGATAGTTTCATATTCATGCGCTATATATATTGGGCGACATTTGTCAGTTCCGATGCGAGTTGGATGTGTCATGCTTTGGGGTAATCAAATTTTTGGTTCCAACCACGCGCTGTTTAGCAATTGAATTTGCCCATTCATTTGACTCTTGCGATGTGCATGTCCGCTGCGGTGGATGTTTTAGAAGGGGAAAGATTGTTTAAGGAGTTAGCATCTATTTCTGTTTGTATTATACACCTCATTATATTTTTAATTTAGTAATGTATTCGTAATATTTGTATCTGTTGGGGATCCCAAAACACAACGAAGTTATGTGAATGTGCACAATACCAATGGCAATCAGCATCTTGCTTTCACGAAAAGCTTGTGAGGTATAAGGAAAACAAATACGTCCGTATCAGAAAAAAGTATATTGCAAGGGAGAGCAAAAAAGGATGACCCTAGTGTTTCTTGAGTGGTCTTTCTTCTCACTGAACGTTACATAGTGCCTGCTTGCTGTGCCTTTTGTGTTCGCGAGGATCCAGTTCGATTTAGAATTTCATTAAAAAAATGTGACCGAGTATCAAGACGAATAATCTGGTGACTGTGTATTCCAAAAACTGGAACAACAAAAACTCAAGTTGTCATCCGCGACTCAATTTGCATCATTTCACGTAGTGGATACACGATTACTTCATACAAGTTTTGCGATGGCCAGAACGACATCAATTTAAACAACGATAAAGAATAAATATTAAAATTAAAAATAGCTTATTGTTCTAACACTAAAGCTCCAGTACAAAATTTAAGTTATCCTCAAACAGGAGTTCATTATCATTTCTGAATATAACTCGCTAAGGATGGGTGGCAGATTTTGACAATTTATAAGAAACCAACCATAGACAACAAAACACTTTAAATGTGCTACTACTGGATAGGTAATTTCTCTTCAATCCTGCATCAAACAGATTTTAGGAGAAAAATAGAAGTTTGTAGATTATAACATAGGGAAAAAATTACTTCAACACACATTACAATCGCGCGTAACTCTGAAACGACACGCAGTGATATGCCCTTAAAATCTGAAAGGATACAAGTTTGAAAGGAGGCAAGTGACTTTTGGGGGACAGAAGAGGGACATGTGGGGTGGGTGGGGGGCAAGGGGGCGACAGGCAGAAGATAGCTCGAGTTATGTTTCTTAAACAGTTTGTTCTCTACCAAAGAAGAAATTTTTTAACCTTCTGTTACATTACATTACCTCTTCTGGAGCCCATCAATCCGTAACGCGGGAGACTGTCAGATACTCTAAGCAGTAATTCGAAATTCTTGTAAAATTAAAATTAAGGAAGAGTCAGGAATAACGTTCCACGATAAAATTGAAAAGATTATTTGATTTTGTATGAAATTGAATATCGACGCTTCGCAAAATAAGACAGACGTACGCACAATGCCGGACACATATTGCTGCAATGCAGACTTCGGGGGTGGTTGTTAGACGTTTGAACACAGTATGAAGCCATTTTCACTTTGAAAACTATGATTTACATTATGCAAAATGTTCGCACGGATTCAGCTATTAAAATCTATTTCCTATCTAAACCTGTTACAATTGCACTTTTCGACTGATGTTCTTTGAACCACACCATAGACACTACGACTAACGCCCCTCGGGCGAGGGATCAGAATGACCCCACACATAAGCGAAAGATGAGCACCAATGCCCACGACGAGATTGGAATCCGCGACCATTCGGGAAGAGGTGCCGATTTGTGACGCATGGCAGTCTGTCATCCGGATCGTCAATATATTGAATGATAGTGAAAATAACTGTATAACGAAGTACCTACGGCCTTCTGCCTTCCGTATTACAGAGACAACCTAACGTTCTGTGCCAAAACGTACAGTAATAGTGTGATTGAAGAGGTGGTAGATGAGCATTTGGTGTTGAGTGTGGAGGGTAGAGTGATTTTTAAAAACTATATGCAGTTGCATTTGCAGATTGAACTCTACGAGAATATGTTTCTACATTTTTGGAAACGATTTCTGATATTATAATACATAGTATAAATAATTAAAATTTCGTGTATCTCACACTCATAAATATCTTTAAGAATTCCAAAGAAAATAGATTATGGAATAAAATTACTCTGGTACACGTAGAAAATTCCGTTTTCTTAAGAGGAGGCAATAAGACAATACGGCGGGTACTTTTTCTGTAAGTCTTGTTTTTGATGACGTGCGATCCTCTTTCGGACACCAGAAACAGAATTAGAACCCGCACAATATGAGAATGACATGACATGGCATTTGACCCAGCCACACGCCAAGAATCGATTAATTGAAGTTGAAGCAAGAAAAGTGTGTAATCTTAATCAATTGAAAGGACAATCGACCTCCGGAAGAGAGTTCAATTCAATCAGTCGCTGTACAAAGGGCACAGGTCACAAAAACAGGACCTCGCTGAAGAAGCTCACTCTCTTGACATGGTCCTAGTAACCATGTAGTAGACTAGGATTTCTCGCACCGAGAAGTACTCAGACTCTATATTGACGTAATGTTTGACTTGGTTATCTGATCTTCTCATACTGAAAGTGTTATTTTACTCGAATCGTTGGGGCGAAGAAAGTTAATTTCTTTTACCAAAATAATATTGATTCTTCAGGTTCGACTTGAGATAAAAGTTTTTATACTGCACTCGTAAAGTAGATGCTTTTATTATGCAAATGAACGAGGTTCCCAACAGTAATTTCAGAATACATTCGTTATGCCACAAATTATTTTGCATACTACAGTTACTAATTACATGCACTAATTAGTTCTATGGAAAACTGCAATCTTAAGGGCGAAACATACTTTCTGAAACTTTATCTACACGGCTACTAACAAAGAAAGCCGTCGATAAAACTTTTGCCTACATTGAAGAAACGTGCACGATCAAGGCATAGCCCCTCTCTTTCAGTATGTGTGTCAAGGCCGTTGATTAATCTGAAATTTAATGTTGGCTCGTGACCAGTGCAACGAAAGCAACATTCATTTCAATTAGGCTCATACGCACCGACGGTGGTTATTTGTGCAGTCAGAACCACTACAGAATGTTGTGGAGATCTATCATGGCTTTGATTACTCCAAATATGCGGAGTATTCGAGTTTTACTCAGCCGTAAAAGGAATTAAGCAATTGCTACCAATCATGTCAAGTGAAAGAGACACACCTGGTATTTCAATTAAGAACTTTACTCAAAATATTCACCCAAGTACTGAAATTCGTAACTAATTCATTTAGCAAACCCTGAAATAGGATATATTTTGAGTTTAAACACAGCTTCCGAACTTAGCTTTTTTTGTACACACGTTTATTGAACTTTGTGATCAGAATGTTGTTGCACGAAATAAAATCAACACTCAGATCTGGTTTACTTTGAATTATTTAAGCACGAAATAAGCTGACATTTTATAGAATATTTTGGAAACAATTATGAAAAGTGTATAATTATTGCGATTACTTTTAACGATTTCGCGCAAACTTAATTTTGTAGCATACATTTCAGAATATTTCCGATTTCAATAGCATAATGTGGCCGCCTTTTCGGAGTCGTTTATCGCACCGACTTTTAGATCTACAAATCCTACTACTTTTACGCCGCTGACATGAAGGTGGCAGCGTCTAACAGGGGGTCGTCAACCTTTCTTTAGGAGCTACTTTCAAAATCTAAAATCGGCAGTGATCTACCTTACCTAGGACCTATTATTTTTAGATGTTTATCACAGATTAGTCGAAATTACATTTTTTTTATAAAATTTAATAAAAATGAGAACCTACGGGTACTTAGAAAATTGAAACATTTTTTTTCAGTAACGGACACTTCTAAATAACGGACATTTATTTCCACTCAAAGTCTGTCTGTTCTTGAGCATTTTCACTCTCATTTTTCCACCGCGATCTCCTGGAAACATCTTCGCAATCGAGTGGTTGACGACCTGAGCTCAGGTCTAGTCCCTGGACGGGTGCACGAGGAGAGGCGAAGCGAAGCGAAGCGAAGCGAAGCGAAGCGAAGCGAAGCGAAGCGAAGCGAAGCGAAGCGAAGCGAAGCGAAGCGAAGCGAAGCGAAGCGAAGCAAAGCAAAGCAAAGCAAAGCAAAGCAAAGCAAAGCAAAGCAAAGCAAAGCAAGGTCGCGTTCCCAGACTGCGGTCGCTCACCACGCCGCGCCGTGCGCGCGCGTGTGTGTACGTTACGGCTTGTACGTACGTTAAGGCTTCACACATTCAGCACTAGCGGAGCAGCGAGCTACTGCGCGCCCAATCTCGAACATCTGATGTATCCTAAAGACCAACACGCGGTGGGTAGGGCGAGCACCCAATGTTCGTCACTCGGCAAACAACAAGCAACTCCTCGACACCACGGGATTCGGCGAGCGGCTGCTCGCCACTCGCCGAATGTGTGGAGCCGCCTTTACAATGAACCCGACTGAGAATGTATCCGCATGGCGCAAGCAAGGTGCGGTGCAGGTCACAAGACAAGATGTTCATAGTTTTCATTCAACATTGACCCAAAACAGATATATAATTACAGGTATTTGAAATCTACAGATCTACATGTTCATGCGAGTTAAACGTGTGTCATTAATAAGATCGCTGGTGAGGTAGATCGCTTTAATAATTAAATAAATAAATAAATAAATAAATAAATAAATAAATAAATAAATAAATAAAAGGTGTTGTCCAGTACCCAATATATATTTAACCTTGAGATCTTTTCGATCTCGTAGCGATCATCAACAGAGCTATGTGAAAAATTACAGGAATACATGAAATATAAAATGAAGTATAAATTACGGTATACAAATTATTTACAAAACGTTATATACAAAATGTTAACATAGCAGGCCACATGGATCCAGATTCATAAGTAAACTGGGTCGTACATACCTTGCAGGGTCTGGGTGGAAAACGAAGTTCTGCGGTTATTTATCATGTGATTTTTCAGATACCTAGCTCTGATGATGATCGGTAAGCGATCGAAATGATCTGAAGATTAAGTATATATTTGATATCGGACAACACCTTTTATTTATTTAATTAATTTGAACGTGTATCATCTTCTATCTGGCGGCACGTCTGTTGTAACGAAACTTACGTGAATCTAATATAGTTTGTTTAAGGTTGATTGGTTGGTTGGTTGCTTGCTTGTTAGTGATTCCGGGCGCGTCAACTACAGAGGTCGTTAGTCCCTTACGGGATGTCCCTTGCGGTGTAATGCACATTTTTCCTCGGGAAGAGGCACTGATCTTTCCCCGCTGGGTGGCGAGATCCGGCGCCGACCTACCGTCGGCTAGCAGGGTTTCATTAACTAGGTATCTCCCACCAGTGGGCACCGCCCCGACCGTGACGAGCTCTAAGCTCCCGCCCGGTCTCCCGGCATGTGTGGTAGTGTAGTGCATGTTAGTGTAAGTGTGTGTGTGTGTGTGTGTGTGTGTGTGTGTGTGAAAGGGGAGAGGATGGGACAAGGAAGAGATAGGAAAGATCGCGCGCGGTCCGTGGCCCGTTTGTTAAGGTACTGCTCCAGCATTCGCCTGGTGTTGATCGGAGAAACCACGGAAAACTACCGATCAGAGCAGCCGGCCGTTAGGATTCTCCTCCAGACAGATGCTGAACTCTACCTAGCTCTCGCAAGTGAGACACATTGGCGACGCCGCCAAACTTTCTCGGAAATTGCTGTTAAAGATCACGAAATGTTGCGTCAATGATATTTTTCAAGCCAAAAGGTGAAAATGATCTCCGGGGCTGATGCGCACAACCCTCTATGAGATAATTGAAGCAGGCGCGCTGAACTGTGAGAATATCCGACCGCGTCTTTACGTAGTGCACCTCGAGTCGACAGCACTCTGTAATTATACAGGAAACAATTCTGACAATTTAAAAAAATATTTCTTTTCATAAATAACAGGTAATAAAATTAAAAAGAAATTGATGGAATAAAAAAAATATTTTGTGAAAATAGCAAAATGTGTAAAATACGTAATTTAGTACTAAATATGTAAAAAATGTAACGAAAAAATGGATATTGTGTTAGGAGAGCGACAATTCGCCAAGATTACAATTTTGAGACCGGTAACTAGAAAGACAAAAAATATGTAATTATATAATCCGGTCTCTACTTATCAGCGACACCGCAGACTTGCGCATTAAACGGCTTATCGACGACGGTTGCGGCGGCGGGTGCCCCGAGACTCGCCAGCGGCCAGCGGCGGCTCGCACAGGGACGGGATTTCTCCAGCGGCCGACCCTCCCTCCGCTCGCTCTCCCCCTCCCGCTCCGGGTCCCGCCTCCAGCACTGCCGCCCGCCCGCCCGCCCGCCCGGCCATGCCTTTCCTCCGGGCCCCGCACCGGCCGCAGCGTCGTCCGAACGGCCGAGAGCAAAGCAGACTTCAATCTTGGCTGTCTGGGATGAGCCGCGCCTATTCCGTGCCGGCTGATGTTTCGACCACGTTTCATGAGGGCTGCGGTCTTCTTCAGAGCTGTACTGCAGCCGGGTAGTAGCTAGCGTGGTCGCCTTGTATAACAGGACGCCTTCTACAAGTATTGTATACCTATGAAAGACATATCCTCTTATACGCTACTTGCGGAAGGACTAGTTTTGACATTAGCTACCTGGCTGCGGTATAGCTTTGAAGAAAGCCGCAATGCGTTGGCCGAAAAGACTGCCTTCACGACGCCGACGCGTATCATTCCGGACAGCCTACTTCGCTTCATCCAATAGATGCCGATCGCGGAAGTCTACGCAACCCTAGGAGTCCGACAACAATTCGTTGTAACCCACCCAAGAGGTCGCACTACCAGAGACGAGACGGAGACCGCGGGAATAAATTGCCCTAGACTACTTCTACGGCATACTCCCTGTACCTTCTCTACAGAAACTGGACTAGGCCCAACAATGAATTGAGTAGCCCCATCACAGACTAGTAGTGCACTGCTTCCATCTGATATAAGTACAAAGAAAATTTCCGCGACCCTTAGGAGGAATGTATCCTATGAGGGTAAGTGCCTGAGTACTTCATGTTTCCGGGTGCGTCAACTTCTTTCGTCATTATCCCATGAGTGTAGAAGTTATTTCACGAGGGTTGTGGTATACCACCTCGCTCGGACGGCGTCGACCTTGCACGACAGCTTGCGGGTTTTCCTCTCCAGGAATCTCCACAGCACGGCACCGCCTTAGCCCGAATAAGATCTAATCTCCCGACTGTCGGTAGTGACATTCATTTAAGTAAGCGAGTGTGTAAGGGAAAAGAAGGGTACAAGGATGAAGAAAGAGAGATCGGGTGCGGTCCTTGGCCCTTTTGTTATGGCACTGTTTCAGAATTAGTCTGCTCTTGGTACGAAAAACAGCGTAAAACTACCTATCACAGTCTGCGGCTAGGATTCTCCAGACAGCGGTTAAATTCGACACAGTTACAAGTGTCGAAAATCCACTACCTCCTATTCGGAAAATATGGCGATACTCCAGCAGGTAAACCAAAAGAACAATGCCCATAGCAGAATATCTAAAACAAGTACTAAAGCATATTTGAACATTATTCTGTTGTTATTCTTTGTTGAAACACGGAGTCCGCGTACAATTACTCAGTTCGGCCGGTGACGCCTTCTCAGCAGTGCTTTTGTTTATATAAAAATGTTTTTGAAAGAAATTACATTTTATTAAAATTAACGCAATCTGGTAATAATAGATGCTATTTATAAACATAAAATATGAATTTCATCACATTTTCATTATCAGGTTCATAGAAATTAAACAATTACTTAAGCAAAGCACAGAACCAATTGCTTATAACTTGTTATAACTCAAATTTCAATACAATAAATATAGACTGTTTGTCTCTGTAATTTTGTTACAAACAAAATTGTTTTGTTTGTAATAGTTCAATCCGAACACTACTTTGGAGGGGGCCCTCTTCAATTGTTGCCTGTGTGTTTTGCTGTTATAATTTGTGATTTTATTTATGATGCCAAATGATTGAATACGTATTCTTTATTTTATTTTTATTACATAATTTATAATTAAATTTTAGAATATTTTCTTTTATCGCTCGAGATTGTCACTGTCGAAAAAGTTTTGTACTAAAAATGAAATAACGTGTCGTACGAAAATTACATATTTTTACTGCACGTTACGAAATAACCGCAAAAACCACATTAAATTCGCTGATTATAATGTGTAATACAGTTGCAACTCCTTTGAAAAACCATTTCAATTGATATTCAAAACATAATTTTGATCAACTATTTCGGTGGAATACCCCATTGAGCGTCGACGCGTCGAAGGCTGTGACAAAGGAACCCAACCCCAGGCCCAACTCTCTCCGCTCCGCCCTCCCCGAGTGCCTAAACTTATCTGCATGTGTTATCATCATATCATTGTCTAGTAATTAACAAATATTGAAGCTCGCAAGGGTCAAAATTAGGGCAATATAAAGAATTGTGAAAATCTGAATTTTGCTAAGACAATGCAATCTTGAATTAAGAGTAGTTAAACATTTTAATATCCTCTCCGTCAAAGAGAAATTATTTCCATTTGCAACTTACTCTAGATTTGTCTTCCCAGCAAAGAAGGTTTAGTGCGAATCTTCCTGATAACTATTTCTAGAAATAAAATAAGTCACTTATGGTTGTCAAAATAAGAAAGTGTCTGTTCTACGTGCTATGTCAACGGTCACGGATGACTAGAAGATATCGAAGTATTCTCAAAATGCGCTATTTTAAGTTCCGAAACAATGTGCATTTAAAGAACCACCCAAACATTCTGCAGTGGGATACTTACAAGCAATATTTTCCCCTTTGGTTATTCCATTACATTCCAAGTTGCTAACAATAGAGTACATGTTATAATTTAACAGAGAGTAGCTGAACTTAAGAAATATGTTACAAATACAAGATTTGGAAGTCTTGCAAGATTGAAAGTGAGCATACACTTCAAAAATCTACGATTTCTTGTTCGAAGAATTTCATGCAGTATACATCTGACGTGATATACTGGAGACACAAATTATGAAATATCTGACCTTGCAGTGCATAACTAGTTATACACCTTACGTATGTTGTTTTGTGGTAAATGAACGTCATGATAACGAAAAATTATGGGGGGGGGACGAGATTTCACTAAAAGTTCCCGAAACAATTCAACGGACAAAAATAATTAGTTATTATTTCATCATAATGTAATATTAAACGTGTTATTCTCAACTTCGAAAAGATTTGTAAAATATATTGTAAGAATGATCAGAGAAAAGATGTAATCCGCATTTTAAATAAATATTTAAAGGCAACCACCAGTTTTCTTGTAAAGTCCAATTTTAAGTAGAAAATATAAAGACTCAATGCTCAATCCTTAGTATAATCATCACTAAACATTAAATGATTTAGGTCTATTCAGAGGAAAATACTCAGAAACTCTTTTAAAAGTTGCTAGTTACATGAATCTCCTGTGCACATTTACACATTTTTCCCACCAACTATGGGAACGACATTTTTCATAATTTAAAATATTTTTTAGAAATAGTTTCAGTAAATTTCGACGCCAATTACTATTGGGGAATAGAATAATTAAGTAAAGTAAATTCAGAAATCACTATGTAACTGAAAACTTTAATACGCGAACATTTCAAATTTTAGAACAGAAGAGACAAATTTACATTTCCTTAAAGTTAAAGTTACATTCTCACAATGTTAACAAAGAAAGAGGTACAAAGAGTAAATCAATGTGTTATCATTAAACTATAACAGTGAATCAATTTTAACTACTAATACATTACGCTTTCCGCTCACTACAGTCATTTACAACTGTACGAGGACGTCTGAAGTGCCTGGAAACCTTTACTTCAACCACTGTCCTCGCCTAAGTACTTAACAAACAAGCACCAAACACCGTTGCAAAAAGCTCTCACTGAAAGCAAGTGCTGTATCAAGACTCTCCTAATCACATCTGTCGTCACCGGATGCACGAACACGTAGGATGTTTGAAAATATACGTTTTAATTAACTTAGTAGCATAGTAACATCGTCTTTTAAGAAGATGAACGGCCTTAGAAATAAACTGCTTCCTTTCGGAAATTATTATTATTACTACTGCATTATTACTAATCTATATATCTATTTTTCAGTGCGCGCAGAATTTGAAAGAAAATCATCCAGTCTCCGAACATGGGTGAGATGTCTAGCATTTTCGCTGCTACTGGCTACTATTACTATTGCTACTATTATTACTATTATATTATGCTTTGGTCCCTTTATTTTTGAACAGACCTCGAGCAGCTAATGGAGATGAATTATTTCACACTTTTCATTATTATTCTCTTGCGACAGTTTAGAGGATTATTTTTTCTCATCTTCAAGCTAGAACATTATGTATTCCCATTCCCTTTTCAAAAGGGACTATGATGTCGGCGGCGTGGTGGTGGTGGTGACTGGAGAACGTGATTCGGTACAGTTACCTTGAAACTACATCAAAGAACGTCAACGTGATGCATCTATGCACGTCTCATATGCTGCTATTAGGTCTTCTAATTTACATCATGTTCTAGCCTGACGATGTAGAAAAAAATTCTCAAAACTGTCGCAAGAGAATAATAATGGAAAGTGTGAAATAATTTATCTTCATTAGCTGCTCAAGGTCTGTTCAAAAATAAAGGGACCAAAGCATAATATAATAATATAGACGAGCAGACACACAAGCATTTAAAATATTACTACTATTACTATATGGTATTTGAGTAACTTTCGAGTGTGCAGATGTGCGTTCGAATGTGCGTGCGATCGATTTCTGTCCCTCACGGCTAGACCACTTCCAGTGCACCAATCGAGATATGTGTGTCATTGAACGCGTCTCAGTCTTCTGATGGGGAACTGATAATTTATTTTCGGATCCGGTCAGAAAATTCAAAGAAATTTCCAAAAATTGTATTTTTGCGGGTTTTGCCGCTGCGACCTTAGCGAGTGTGCCGGGAATTAAATCAACGCCACCTAAATTGATTATGTTGTTGGGGGTTGATTAAACCCCAGTTCCCCGTGGTTATTTATAGTCCACGGCACCATAATTTTCTTCCATGAGGTTGGCACCCTGATTGTTTACAAACCAGCCATATGAAATGAAAATCGCGGGGCAAAATTTGTAAGGTACAAAATATTTCATGGGTGTTTTTTTTATAATAAATTTACAAATTGCCTTGGAACATTGAATTTGAAGAATATGAACTAAATAAGAAAACGAGACATGTAAGTAGAATACTAGAGAAAATACATTTCTTAAAAGTGCAAAGATCGAGTTTCAATTTAATGTGGCTTAAAACTTATTAACCTTATTCACATAAATATACAAAATAGTAACCTTTTACTTATTATATATATTCGCCTACAGAACACAAATCAGACTGTGTTTGTGGAGTTTTAAAATCTTAAAAAATGTAGGCGACAAAAATGTGGATGTGTTAAGCAACTCAGGGAAATCCATGTATTTGTTGAAGCTTTTGCACCAGAATTTTCCGTAGTAATTGAGAATGATCTTATAATAGGATTAGACAATAACGCAGAAGAACAGCTTACAGGTGATCACTTATGTTCATTTTTTGAAAACAAATCGTTAAAATATAGCTGTACTAAATTCTAAATATTCGCATTATTCATTCCTGCAAGTATTTTTACGGCCATTATAATTTTGAAATTGCAATATTACCTATGCATATCTCGTATGGAGGTAATGCACAAGGCTGTTGGATGTTGAGAATTTTTGAAGTATAACATTAACAGCTTCATTAACAGCTACGATTCATTGGTAAGTCCAATGACAGATACTGAACATATTTGAACGAAGTTAGGCATGAGAGAACTGAAGTATTAATGAAATTTTCAACACAAGAAAACACTTTTAAAACAGTTTACAGCGTCAGCGACGCCACAGTCCACTAGTTATTACTATTATTACTATTATTACAATTATTACAATTATTACAATTATTACAATTATTACAATTATTACAATTATTACAATTATTACAATTATTACAATTATTACAATTATTACAATTATTACAATTATTACAATTATTACAATTATTACAATTATTACACTATTATTACACTATTATTACTATTATTACTATTATTACTATTATTACTATTATTATTATTATTACTATTATTATTATTATTATTATTATTATTACTATTATTATTATTATTACTATTATTATTATTACTACTATAACTATTATTTTAAAGACGTCTTAATACGAGAATAGCGTGATTATTAATTTTATTAAAGCAATCCCTTTCAATATATAAAATGACGACAAATTAATATTCCTCTTGCAAAATATATATTTTGAAAAACCATTCAGAATTTTGTTGTTCTTTCTTAACTCTTGTGTTATGGTCCCTAATGTCAGTTTAGAATTTCCAGCGTGTGTTTCTCCGGAAAGCCAAGAGTGAACAGTTTCTCACAATCTCAAAGCTGTCCTATGACGAAATGGAGACCACCAAAAGAGGAGGCGGTGGAGTCTATCTTTAGCCAGGAACTGGGAACTACCTACGTACGAACGAAATAAAAATATCCAACGTGTCTAAACATCGAGTAGGATGACGTAGATAGATCCGTCCGTTATTGATGAAAAACAATATCCGATCTTCGAGCCGAAAGGAAGTGGCCGAGATAACTGAAATAACAGAAATTTGAGGTAATGAAACCTCTCCAGTTACTTGTGATGACCATAAATTTTGTTATTTATACCTTACATACATGGGTGCTTAAATTCTTAAATAACCTATTCTATAAAAAGAACCATTTTTTTTACTGCTTTTCTCATCTTTAGTCGATTCAACAGTCTGACAAACTGTGTGAAAAGTCTGTTTCTATATCCAGAATAATTTTTATATGTGAGAGATTAATTAAAGCATTCACAATAATCATTTACAAGGATTTACGATACAGCAAAACTATTGGTCAATACATTATCAGTGACTCTACCTAGTCATTATGCTACCTTTAGAAACCATGCCTCGAAATTTTAATACTGAATGTGTCAATTGTCTTTCCATTTGGGCGTGGACCCAGAAACTTGCGTTAAGGGAGGGGCACAGGACGGACATATGCTTTTAACTGAAAACAATTAATTTGCAGTTATTGTAACTTGTCTCTTCCAACATTCAAATTTTTAAATAACATAATATTATAATTTATGTATCTCAGTTTATTATGTACCCTGCAACTTAATACTTTATTGTTTCTAAATTTAGTTGATAGAAAAATTACAGAGTTTGTTTTCTTTTACAGTATACGTGGGATTTGTGAAAATATTTCACATCTTTGAGTTATTTTAATTCACAATACTATCGAATTTCCTATCCATCCTAATTTTTCACATTGTCCTGTAATTTCTCTAAAGTACATATACCATGTTTGTAAACATTTATAAATTTATATTTAATGCTGATATTTCGAAAAATGCAATCCATTCAATCTAACCTATTATGCACGCATTCAGTATGGGTGAGACAGATATAAACAACCGGGGGAGGAGGAACTGGAATACACGTTTTTTTAATGCAATGGGGAACACGTAATGCCCAGTTCTCCTCCTGGGCGTCGCCCCTACTTTGTCTTTCAAATGCCCTCGACCTTTCCCGAATATTGTTTATATTGTTTATCAGAAAAGATACAAGGTTCTCGACTACAAGCTCCATTCGTCAGTTCTCTCAAGGTCGCTTCACGTCTATTTCTATAAAATATAAACAAAAACAAACTTCACTTGTTATTGCTATGACGCGTGATGGGTCTGTTGACATCGCTCACCAATCAGACCTTTGGCTTTTGCGTCATCTTATAGTGTATATTTTAAAATAGACAAGGAAATCTTAAAGCGAATATTTCCCTTCTTAGTCATTACGAACCATCTCTCATCCCATTCTATAGACAGGTATACAAAACTAGTTTCACGCCAAGAGCAAAATTTATTATAATAATAATAATAATAATAATAATAATAATAATAATAATAATAATAATAATAATAATAATATTATTATTATTTTCTGCGAATTGGCCATCATTGGGCCACGCAATACGTGCATCCTACCGGGGCTCAGACTGATATCGGGGTAGGTGCATGTTACTTTCCATAGAGGGAAAATCTTGTAATTTAATGCATATTCCATTTTTACATTCCATAGTTGTTAGCCCTGGGGGATGGGATGAAGTGTTGATGATGATGCACACAAAGACACACTCATCACAACGATACCCGAGATGGGATTCGAACCCGTGATTCTCTTGCCCTAGACCACTACTGCACTACTATCTTAATGATCTCGGCCATCGAATCGACCGGCATTAATTAATATAATAATAATAATAATAATAATAATAATAATAATAATAATAATAATAATAATAATAATAATAATAATAATATCATTACTATTATATTATCAAGACTATTATTACATTCTTACTATTATTACTATTTAAAGACGCCGCTGCTAGGAAATTAAGTATCAAGGAAATTAAATATTTATTCTCTGTTATTAGTATCATTAGAGTTCTCTGAAACTTTTTGCAATCCTAAGGGTATCACCAAAATTAAAAGTAATCTTGAAAATCATTGAGATATCATTTCGAGACTATGCACAATTTACTGCAATACACAGTTTAAAATACACCGTATAAAGAGCGTGTTGTGACTAGCTTAATTACATCAAACTCCGGGCATTTGATGTCGCACACGTTAATTCTTTGGTCGTTACTGCGAATTTTCTTCTCACAAATTTAGTCTTACTTGCTCTCCGTTCCATTGCTGAAGTTTCGCCCGACTTTAAAAGCATCCAACATTCAGGCAAAAGAGTGTTTACGTGAAGCATAAGTAAAAAATGTGCTTGGCCTTGGAGCCCCCCACAATTTTCTGTAGAAATAATCCCGACAAACGTGGCTATTTCCCTCCTCTTTAATTTCACATCGTGATATGGCATTTTATTTTCAGAAAGCTAAAGATTTTCTTGTGTATGTGTATGTATGAATGTGTGTGAATGTGTGTATGAGTGTGTGTACATACACGTTTTCCTTGCAATTTAACTCAGAGTCGCAAGGATGCGAAGGTTGAAAAAAGAGCTAGATATTCCAAAACTTCATTTGTAATTGAATTGTTTTCGTGAGAAGTAGGTCCAAGTATTCAAACTGCCAACTAACCTATTGGAGTAAGAAGAACAAGTATTAATGCTGATAGTGATCGCAGATTAATTTCGAAGACCATTAACGCCATATTAAAATACCTTTGAAAAAGTTACGCGATCACCGAACAGGGCGAACTTAGCCTGTCATTACGTAATGCCATCTGTTCCGACACCAATTATCTGTGCAAGAACATCTGAACTGTCAGAATTATTAACTACGAATGATTAATTCAGTCCTCAAACTAAACCTCTCTGAGAAAAAATAAAATATTTATTCATTGTCAATTCAAGGCTTTTAAAAATCCCAATAATGGATAACGTGCCAGGCAGAATCATAAGGGACTCTGAATATCTGCCAAATTCCTTCCTGATCTGGATCATTTTGAGGTCATGATGCCCGGATGAATGGGACAGTTTCCGCTTTGTTACATTAGGTGTTCCAAGATGTTGCTAATTTTAGCACATATTTAAAATGCTTCGTTTAGTCTTCAAGACATGGAACATAACCCCCGTCTCCACAATTACTTGCTCTTTGCATCCTTAGGAATATTTTCGGCATCCCTTCAGTTGGTATAAAGGTATCTTATTTGCATCAAAATGGTTTTAAATAGCTTGACTTGTGCATTTAAATTTATCGTAAAACCATTCATTACCACCCATTTTCATTGAAATAGAACATTATAAAAGTTATTTTGATACTAAGTGGCACATTTAGGCAGAGTGGGTTGCATTGTTTACAATGCTCAAGATATTTTACACCGAACTGTGTTACACACTGTCACAAGCGTTCATTTCGGTTGTAAAATTAGCACAACACATTAGGCCTTCGCGACACACACGCTCACGCACACACGCTCACGCACACACGCTCACGCACACACGCTCACGCACACGGGAAGATAAAACAATTGCGACCAAACTTTGCATTCAATTCTGCAATCATTCAGAAGAGAAAGCTCAGTCGGTAGAAGATTCAACAATATTTTGCTACAAAGAATTTTAATGGTATCGCTAACAGAGTCTTCAACATTTGTTTTCAATTTAAGCCTGGAGTGAACAATATTCTTATCTGGGAACAAGCCTAATGAAGTAATATAATCTTTCCAGAAACGCACATTGAACTGTTCATTCAAGGGGCAACAGGACAAACAAGTACAAGTGCAAGTGTAAGTGCAAGGACAACAACAACAACAACAACAACAACAACAACAACAACAACAACGTGCTCAATCATTTGCTTCAATCCGAACGAGAGTGGGAGTTCGTGGACCTCCGAGTTTAATGTATTTAGGCGTCCCTCTTTCAAGTATGATGATTGATGAGAGGTTTATAACCTGCATGTAGCACTTAAGCTTTAATAAATATTAAATATTTTCTTACTAGTAAGTAAACATTAAGGACAATATCTTGCTCTCACTTGACAAAACAACTAAATTAGGTTTCGCACTCCTTGCACCTCTCATAACGTGGTGCCGTATTGTCTGGAAAATGTTACGGAGTGGTTCTCACGACTTGGTATATCAGTAGTAAATCCAGTCGCTGGGCTCCAAGAAGCGTGAACTTGGCCGTAGGGGCAGCTGTGATTCATCGTTCTGACTAAGCGACTATCACACTGACAGGCCCACATAGTGAGATTGTGCCATATTAAAACCCAATGCTAGCTAGAGCTTTTTAACCACAATTCAGTGTAAACGTGGTGTTAATTTGTAAACAATTAAGAAGTTTTCAATTATTTATCTCCATTTTCTTGTCAGTCAAATGAACGAGAAACATCCCTCCGTGCGTCAATATAATCACTACGTAGCGCAAAATCTGGGTAACAATGAGACCGTTGACACTCGCAGAAGATTTTATGGTCCATTTTAAAACGGACGTTCGGGGCTAGGTCTGCCTACCTCCTCCCCCGTCCGCGTCCACGTCCGCTTCCGGCCCGGCGCGGGGGCCAGCGTCCTCGGCGAGCGCGTCCGGATCCATGACAGCGGCGGCAGCGGCGGCGGCAGAGACAGCGGGGGAGCACATGCGCCGTGTGGCCGACGCAGCGACGTGGGCACTCAGCTGTTCTGCAGCGCAGTGTGCACCGCCGCTGCGGCTGCCGCCGCCGCCGCCGCCGCGGCGCTCGCGACGTGCGTCACGGCGCCAGCAGAAGGGGGACGGCGGAGGGGGGGGGCACGGAGCAGGAGGCGCGGCGGGGGCGGGGGCGGAGGCGCGAGTGCCAGCTGTGGGCCCCGGCCGGCGGAGGAAGGGCCGTCGTTAGGCCCGAGAAGAACGCGGGGGTGGGAAAGGCCCCCGACGGAGGTTCGCGCGGAAAGACATAGGGGGCCCTGCGTCAGACGCCTGCGGAAACCCCGAATCCGCCTTGCGCGCGTCCGGTACCACTGGCCAGAAGGGTCGCCCGGAGGGGAGGAAAACCATGGGAGTTCGGGGCTCCGCTTGCCGTTCGTCGCTCTAGATATCAGCAACTGGACACGGTATTTCACGTATTTTATGTTCTCAGACCGTATGGTCACGCTGATATGACGCAAGAAATCAAGGTTCTGTGTTAATTC
Organism: Teleogryllus occipitalis; assembly: GCA_011170035.1. Taxonomy (NCBI): domain Eukaryota; kingdom Metazoa; phylum Arthropoda; class Insecta; order Orthoptera; family Gryllidae; genus Teleogryllus; species Teleogryllus occipitalis. The sequence goes on along the minus strand of BLKR01012082.1, from coordinate 4,834 downwards.
AAGAACGCGGTTTACAAATACTACTTAGGAACTCATTCGTGCGAGCTGTGGTTAAATTGGTTTTCTTCTCAAATTTATTTTGAATGAACGGATGAATTTGTGGTATTTATTTGCACATCAGATTAAATGTGAGCATTTGTATGCACTCTGGCTTTGAATTGGCTACCGAACTTAGTCTTCAGAACTTGGTATATCTCCCTTTTCTTTTAACACGCAAAGGACCTTAAATCTTTGATAGCTAGTGAGATATTTAATGTATTATAAAAAAGGAACCTCTCTTATTTGTGAATATTTTGATAGCCAACTGAAAGCCAATCAATATTGACTTCAAATTGATGGTGTATCGTCGGTGTAAAAGATTAGTCACATATCCAAAAAACATTAGTTAGTGAAGAAATGTGTTTCATAAATACTCTATTTTTATTAGTAAAAATGTCATAAAGATAGTTTACAAGATAACCGGTATACTGGAGACTGAATACTTCATTTTCTGCCGCGCATTCAATGACTCCACAACGATTAAACCTGTTCTCCTGCAAATTGGCAATTTTTCAGATACTCGTATGTCGCTTCTCTTAGGCATCGACGATATGTAAAGATCAGAATAGGAGACGTACTTCGTAAAAGTTCAGGGATCAATATGAAATTATTTTCAATCTGCCTAACCAATTGCGTCCACATATTGCAGTATCTCTCTTTTGTCAAACAAAACCACTCATTCTTTGGTTAGTCCCAAGAATTTGTGAACGTTGCGTAAACGGCGACGGAAAGTTTGCGTTCCCAGTACGTCCTTCAGTGCACAGTTGATAACGGCGAAGGAAACGGTTAAGAACAGGAATGATTTTCGCTCTACAATTTTTTCATTTTTTCTAGTAACTTAATTAAACCAAACCAAAAATAAAGCTGTGAAACTACTAATTTCTCACGGAATAACAATTCAAATTTGTAATAATTACAGAAGAGTACGTTTTGTGCATTGGCACGGCGGTGAAATTGCACGGTCCCTGACCATTCAAATTTAACATTCGGGAACATGAAAAAACATATTTCACCAGAATTAATCAACTGTTTAGCTAGTATATTAAGAAGGGCTCAAACATACTTTTCAGAACATTTAGTTTTGCCCAAGGATGAACCATAGCTGCTCTTGAGATTCAAAAACTGGTATAATTAAATTTAATTCTTCAAGTTTCCTTGACTGCAGCTCTTAAAATAACGTGATTTAAAAACTGAAAAGAAAAATGGCATTCCACAATTATGGGAACAAAGTTTTAAAGAAGATGTACCACATCGGAGAGTTAAATCTTATTTCGGAGGTTTTTGACCTCATTAGAAATTTCAAAACTCCATGACCTTTGAAAAATTAGTTATTTCATCACAAATTTAAAAAATTCTGAAGATAGAGTTTTATAATTAACATATTTTTAATCAAGTAAACTGATGGGAACATATAGATTCTTGTTGGATGGAATAATTTTAGGATTTCACAGTATGAGATATCACGCGCATACTGTATCCCTGAAAATGAAAATTTGAAACAAATGGTTTCCCGGTATTTACAGTGGTGTCTCTTGTATCCATAATCAAGACAGTTAATTTGTAATGAGAACGGTTGTAGACAGGACTAATTTTCTAGCGTGAAGTGGAAAGTTTCGTACGCGGTAAGCGGAAAACTCTTGGGCTGGTGGAAGCAATTAAGCAACTTCTCCGAAGAAGTGCCGAGGCTCACTGTGGAGAACCGCAAACACTACAGACGATTCAATCGTTGGAACAATGGGTCCATTCCCAGCACACCAGCACTCGTCGCAGCCTCGGCTACTGGGAAAACAGGGCTCTGAAGGCCGTATCCGCAAACACGAAAAGTGTCAAGGACAGGATTTTCGCGTCACGAGTATGATTGTGACTTCGGCACGATCGTTGGCAATCGCTAAGGAACAAATGAAACAATGACAGTGCCCAGTGTCTACTCAAAATCGAATGCATTAATTGAACCAACTGGTCTCGTAGTAGTTCAGTTGAGTACAGGATGTAGGTCGTCAGCAATTACGATTAAATGACCCGTGTGAACGCGATGGCGAACTACAAGGGACTATTCTGAACAATTTGTTCGAGTACCTTGTATCATACACGGATAAGTTCTCAATTCAGAATGATGGCAAAGAAAGTAGTGTTCACTAAACTCTGCAAATTGGCTTCAACAAAAACAAATCTCCAAAGTATTTTTTATGCACTGAATGTGTCTTTTATGGTGTGTCACAAAATCCTGTACTAAAAATTGCTTTCGTGGAAACTTGAAGATGAGCATCATAATCCAATTTTTATATTTACTTAAATTCAATGACAACCGTGATAGTAATAATTCACAATTTTCAAAGATTTGATACCAGCCTTTATGGAGACTCGAACTTGGGCCTCCTGGTATTCGACCCGTTGCTCTGGCCATTGAGCTTCCGAGGCAAACGATGCCTGGAACAGTTTCGTTTGCTTCGTGTATTGCCACTCCAAGGTGTCACAGTGGTGACAACTGAGTAATAATAATAATGATACAAATAATTAAAATAAGTAATTTTGCAATCACTGCCAGCTTGCAGTCTTAGGGGACCGGTCAACATCAGGTGATTAATCCTCGAAGAAAAGAAGAGAAGGCTGTCCCAAAATCGTGACCCTAAGTGCCAATTAAGAAAGAGGATCTATCCTGAAATAATTTAAATAAGTTTGAAATAGTGTCAGAGTTGTCGAAAAAGATATTTTCGACGTAAAAAAAAGAAACTGACTGAATATTGTGAAAAAGTGGCTGCACAAAAATTCATGGAGACGATGAATCATAATTAGAGATGGAATTTTTGCTACATAAAAATGCTGAAATATGCATGCACATAAGCATAGGAAGTGCTTATATGTAATATGCAAGTACGAAGTGAAGCTGCAATAACAAAATAAAATAACATATATTTTTTATTAGGAAGAATTGATCATGAATGAAAATGTGCCATTATACCGTGTGGCCCACCTAAGATGTTCCCTTCAATTTTCTCCTGAACCGTTGCAGATACTGAGATGCAGTTTTGACTAAAACTACTATATGCAAGGGGCACATATGGTCATGCATAATATTATTCTATTGCATTTTTTATTTCAGAGATATTGACCCAACTTCGATTTTTTAAATGGAATCCTATATATTTTTATCATAACAAGCGTGAAGAGACGAGTTCATAAAGATGCATATCGCCATATGTTACATCACAAAATTTTCAAGAAATTAAGTTTTAAAGACGCTCGCCGACTGCTGGTTTCCGTAATCTGAACGAGAAATACCGGGTGATATGCGGCGAGGCCATTCCCTTCCGTTGCGTCGACCCTGCGGTAAAGGTTTTCAGTCTTTCAAAGAGTAAACGTTTTGTTTCTGACAGCAAACGCATTTATTAATTCAGAACATATTCACTCTCCAATCTTCCCTTACTTTTTCTACGGTTAATAATTCAAATATTTTCTCAAATCTTGTAGTATTTTATTAATTAAAAAAATAGTACCTTGTGGCGTACAGATGTACTCAGAACATGGCTATGGGTGAATACATTGTCTCCAGGACTGAGAGGGTGTATTCTTAAAGAGCAAATCGCGGGTTTTCGTGAGCTCCTTTGCACATTGCATCGCTACATTTACCGCAGGGTCGACGCAACGGAAGGGAATGGCCTCGCCGCATATCACCCGGTATTTCTCGTTCAGATTACGGAAACCAGCAGTCGGCGTGCGTCTTTAAAACTCTTAATTTCTCGAAAATTTTGTTATGTAACATATGACGATATGCATATTTATGAACTAGTCTCTTCACGCTTGTTATGAGCCAAAAATACCTATAGGGTTCCATTTAAAAAATCGAAGTTGGGTCAATATCTCTGCAATAAAAGATGCAATAGAATAATATTATGCATGACCATATGTGCCCCTTGCATATAGTAGTTTTAGTCAAAACCGCATCTCAGTATCTGTAACGGTTCAGGAGAAAATTGAAGGGAACATCTTAGGTGGGCCACACGGTATAATCTTTGTTATTAACAATCGTTGCTTTTAGTCATTTTTAAAATCATGTATTTTTCTAAATTTTCTGTTGCAAGATTCTACAATCTGTCAAAATAAAAAGAACGATCCATCATCCGATCATCTACCGAAGTTACGGGGTAGTAATTGACCTTGCTATTTTAGCGCGACCGGGAGCGGTAGCTTAGTGCATAAACTGATGTCACTGCAGTGCCTCTGACCGGGAGGTCCTAGGTTCGAGTCCTGACGGCGGCAGGATTTTCGACACTAGCTTTTCAGCTAGGTCGAATTCAGTCGTTGTCTGGAGGAGAATTCTAGCGGCCGGCTGCTCTGATCGGTAGTTTTCCGTGGTTTCTCCGATGAACACCAGGCGAATGCCGGAGCAGTACTCTACCAAAAGGGTCACGGACCGCGCGCGATCTGTCCTTCCTCATCCTTGTCCTATCCTTTCCCCTTACACACACACACACACACACACACACACACACACACACACACACACACACTTACACTACCATGCACTACACTACCACACATTCCGTGAGATCGGTCGGGATCTTAGAGCTTGTCCCGGCTGGGGAGATGCCTTGCTGGTGGGAGAGTCCTGGTTAGGGGAAAACGCCTGGAAGCCGACGGTAGGTCGGCGCCGGATCTCGCCATCCAGCGGGGCAAGATCACCGCCATCTCCCGCGAAAAAAACATGCACTACTAATGACCACAGCAGTTGACGCGCCCGGAAACACGAAAAAATCAATCAATATTTTAGCGCATATTGTCGCCAGTAAAAAATCAT
>BLKR01012081.1:0-23805 GCA_011170035.1 Teleogryllus occipitalis | reverse complement strand
GATTAAAATTTTGATAAGTGCGTTTTTTTAATGCGTCGGGAGCGTTCGTATACTTAAACAGCGCTGGTGTGATAACCGATAAGAACAGTGGTTGAGAATCTTATGCACTCTAGTTAAAATTCCTAGTTAAAATGTTTTAGAACTGGAAACACATTAGTGGCTTGTACTAGTATTGTATTGTTACGTAACTGTGACCATTAATACCATAAAGTATTTGTGTAGTGATACCACTACTTCTTTCTTTCAGTCTTTCCTTTTCTTCTTTCTTTCCTTCTTTCTTTACTGCTTTCCTCCTTTCTTTCCTTCTTTCTTTCCTTTTCTTCTGTCATTCATTCTTTCGTTCCTTCTTTCTTTTATCGGGAAAGGTGGCTCACGACATCAACTGATGACACTCCAGTTCCTCTGACCGACGGATATTAGGGTTCGAGTCCCGACGGTGGCAGCTAAATAGCTAGGTCGAATTCAGTCGCTATCTGGAGGATAATTCTAGAGATCGTCCGCTTTAATCGGGAGTTTTCCGTGATTTCTTCAATCAACCCTAGGCGAGTGCCGGAACAGTAGCCTAATAAACGGACTGCGCGCGACCATTCCTTTCTCTTCCTTGTCCTCTCCACAAATACTTACACATTTACATGCACTATACATCAGTCGGGAGATTAGAGCATGTCCCGGCTGGGGTGGTGTCCCACTGGTGGGAGATACCTGGGTATGAGACACCCCGTTAGCCGACGGTGAGTCGTTCTCGGGTCTCACCCTCCAACGGGGGAAGATCACAGCCACCTCTCAAGAGAATCATATGCACTACACTTACGGAAATAACGACCTTAGCCGTTAACGCGCCCAGAACCATCAATAAAAAACTTCGTTCTTTCCTTTCTTTCCTTCTTTCTTTTTTGCTTCTTTTTCAACTTCTTTCTTTCCTACCATTTCTCCATCCGTTTTTTCATTCATTCATTTTTCTTCCGTCTTTCTCTGCTTTCCTGTTTTCCTCCTCTTGTGGGCTCGCCCGAGCGCCTTTGGGTGGTGCTCCAGGCAGCCTCCGTGCGCATGCGCGCTGGGCAGACGCCATAACTGCCGGCGCCGGGGCCGCGCCGCGGATCCGTACTTGTTGATTCGGCCGCGCGCCACAGGTTGCTCGCTTGCGATGGATATGAGCACTGCAGTGGGTTACAATGATATCATTAAGTCACAACTTAATGCGCATTAAAATTTCGCAATAAAAACGTTGCCTGAGATGCGAAGGCGTGACTAACCATTTACAATGAGCGCGGAGCAAGACGTGAAAAAAACCACACATCGACATAATGGCGTAGAGACACAAGAAATAATCGCTACAGTAATCCATTTGATTTTTATGTAACATGGAAGTGCTAATTTCATGCTCCTAAATTGTGAATATTGATTCTGAGCATTCTAACTACTTATATGAGGAACGCACATCATGAACTTACATGAGGACGGCATTCGCCTGATATTGATCCACGGAAAACTACCAATCAGAGCAGCCGGCCTCTAGAATTCTCGAGACAGTGGCTGATTTCGACCGAGCTATGTCACTAGTGAAGAATCTGCAGAGCAGTGTGTGTTTGTGTGTGTATACACCCTTCCATTTGATTCATTTAATTTGATATCTTATTTTGTATTTTATTGATTATTTATTTATATTTTCTTTTCTTTACATCTGACCTCCTTTATTTCTTCATATAATAACGTCAACAACACCACACCACGATTCCCAAATTGACATCGCTAATGTTGAAAATCCTCCACCATCGAGAATCAAATCGTGTCGCATCTCGATCAACAATGCAACAAAAGCGATATGCCCGTCAAGTCATCGCAGTCCGTGAGAAATTGTTCTTTATAATCCAACAATAAGTAAACTTTTCTCGATCTTGCTAGCATTACATTCGTATTCTATAGATGACAAATAAATCAGTGGAGCGACTCATGAGCAATGATGCGATTTGTGCTCTTACACTGGATAAAAACCAAAAGGTTAGACTTCTTATGGATATTGCTGCGGTACACGATTTGATGATTGATTAGTGTTTTCGGGCGCGTCAACTAAAGAATATAGTGAATAATATTATAAAACATGAAATACTCCCGTAGTACGTGTAATTCCTTTCTTTCACTCTGTAAAATAAAATAGAATCTATTATAAAAATACTACGAAAAATGTTTTTTAATAAAAAATTGCTCTTGACTAAATCGAACAAATAAAGTTGTAAATATTAACCAGAAAGTTTACACTTATAATAATAATATTACACTTATCAATTTTCATTGAATGCATTTTGTTAGTTGGGCGCGATACGGTGCGCGCTCGCAAACGGCCTTCGAGTTCACCCCCACGGTGGAAATACAGTAAAATCTCCCTAAGCCTGAATCGATCGGGGCCCAAAACAAATCCGGTTTAGAAAGGTTTCCGTTTCATGCAAGGTTGACCATTTTATGACCTGATATTCACGTTTCCGCCCTTAAAGCAGTAAATTACATGACTTCATTCAATTTCTCAAAATACATTATCGAAGGAATTTACATTATCGATTATTTACATTATTACATTTACATTTACATTATCACATTATTTATCGAAGGAATCATCAATAAATGAATATTAAACACTCATTGACAGCTTCTTATTTTAGTTGAAAAATACACACCTTCCTGGCTGTATTCGAAGTAATTCCAAACTCATTCAACCCACAATGCGTCACAACACTGTGTCTTTTTGATACACTCGCATTGCCTTGGGCAATACGTATCTGGTCGAGAGGTTATGGTTTTCAACGCGGAGCAGGGAGACGCGTGAATTGAAGCCATGCTCTACAGCTTCCCACGCTCAAAGAGTTGGGCGATAGGGAATTCCCTTAAGACCTACGCCTTGAGAGACAAGCGTCCCCAAGGGCGAATTCTACGCTGACAGCTGAAGCCAATCTCCTTCAATGTCCGGCCGCCACGACTAAATCGCGCGTCACAGGAATAGAGACTTTAAAACAAGCTTGCAGATATATTCATTTCATTAAGAACATCTCGCGTCTCTTTGTCAATTGCATCAAATTCACCGGAATTCCTTTTTATAAAGATTTGTTTTCCTGCGGGACATGAAAAACCGTTCCTTTCCTGCGTTGAAGAGATTCCGATTTATGCTGTGTAAAATCCCATTAAACTTCACGGGACGGAGAAATTTTCCGGTTCGGGCAGGTTTACGTATTATACAGGTTCTGTTTTAGACAGATCACTGTACATTGGATCACCAGTTTGCGTCACGACCACAGCATGGGCACTCCGTTTGAAAAGCCAGACCTGACAATGGCCGCCATGTTGTATGGAGAGCGAGAAGAGTGGATAAACATTTTGAAAGTGGTACAAAATTAGACTTTTCAACGGTAACCAATCAAAAATAACGCGTTGAAGGTGTAGAAGATGAATTATTTAAAAGAAATGCTTCATAAATCTGTTTCAATGTCTTGTAACGAGGTGATAATTTTGGTATTATGCTCCACTTAAAATTCCCACTAATATTGTGACGCAAACTGGTGTCTAATGCTCATTACCTGAAGTCCGACACCATGCGCAAGAGCCCCCCTGGTCACACCCAAGAGAAGTAAATTGTGTAGGTAACTTTGAATCGATATCAAAAAGCAGTCAGTAAACTCACATTTTCTAAATCAACAGCATTCAATGCAAAAGTTTGTCTTTTAAATTGTATATGATGCTAGTATGTACGTCAAATGTATGTGCCGGGAGCGAAGGCTCAGTGCATCAACTGATGCCACAGCAGTGCCTCTGACCGGGAGACCCTAGGTTCGAGTCTCGACGGCGGCAGTATTTTCGACTAACTTTTCAGCTTGGTCGAATTCAGTCGCTGTCTGGAGGAGAGTTCTTGCGGCCGGCTGCCCTGATCGGTAGATTTCTCCGATCAACACCAGGCGAATGCCGGAGCAGTACCCTAACAAACGGGCCACGGACCGCGTGCGATATTTCCTTCCTCTTCCTTGTTCTATCATCACCCCTTACACACACACTAACATGCTCTACACTACCACACATGCCGAGAGACCGGTCGGAGACTGGGACTTGTCCCGGCTGGGGTGTTGCCCTGCTGGTGGGAGATACCTGGTTAGGGAAAACCTCACTAGGTGACGGTAGGCCGGCGCCGGATTTCGCCATCCAGTGGGGGAAGATCACTGCCACCTCCCGAGGAGAAAAACATGCACTTCACTTACGGGACTAATGACCTCACCAGTTGACGCGCCCGGAATCACTAACAATCAATCAATCGAAATGTACATTTTTGACTTTTAGATGGGTTTAAGGACTTTTTTCCCCACTGTGCAGACTCTGGGATGGCAATGGATCTCTAATATCAGTGAGAACAATGTCACATCCTGGCATATAACATGCACTACACGTACGTGATTTGGATGTATTAGTTGACACGCCCGTAAACAATAAATATGCATTCTTATTGTCAAAATGGGCTGTCGCCACGAAACAATGATAGGAAACTTCCTGGTTTAAATGAAGTTGAACACAAATGTACAGCAAGTCCTATTGGGAACAAAGTGAAAGTTATTTATGGTATACGGGATGATATTCTGGTAATTTAAGCTATTGTTTCCAATTACAGGCACATTTCTATGGCTCGCATTGTCGCAGCATTAGTGTATGGTCAACACATTGGCGTAATATAAGTGTCGCTATATTTCATTTTCAAATTCACTCATGTTTGGAAATCAAATAAGCCCATCAAAAGGACTCGACAAAACAACTCTCAAATTAAAATTTTGAAATTTGCAATGCAATATCATGGTAATTTATTTTGACCTGAATAATGGTAGTACTTAGGAACTTTCCTCTATGTTTTTCTAAGTTATGGCAATCCTAGGTGAGCTATAAAGATTCTTTAAATTTGTATTGGCATAATTTTTTAGGGATTATAAATTTCACAAGGTTTTACGTTGGTATATAAGTCATAATTGTCGATGTGTGTAAACCATGCCTAATTAAACGTCATCATATAAATATGAAGAGGTCTTGAATTTCATTGATTTCTTGGTTCAATTCATATCGAAAAACGAATTAGTGCAGATCGAAAAGTGTTTGCATATTTTATGAATTTGATATCTCTCCCTGATCTTTCGTAAAAATTAGCCCATCAGAATCTGAAATTGGCAATTTCATGGCTTAGACGTGTCTCAGGGCAAGACATCGATTTAAATAACCGTGCTCTAATAGGTCGCGGAAATTGCTTTAAAAGAATCGATATTCATACGACTAAGTCAATTCCCTCATGCAGTACTTTCTGATTATTTGATATGAACAGCTTGATAGCAAACGAAAATGTTAACCATCGTTTTAATTAAAAACCTAATTATATTTTTAAGTTAATTACATTTTCAAACGTTATCAAATATATCAATTTAAGGGAAATGTGCGTGACGAAATTATTCGGTGAGAATATACTACTCTAGTGGCCCGGAAATTCATTTTGAATGCTGGCTGTTCTGAGTTTGATTTACACGCCAGTGCTTTTCATATTTACAACTCCGGATATTACCACGATGAAATAATCTCCGGACTGTGAATATATGAAGGACCAAACAGAAATATTTTAACTTGGTAAGTTAGATAAAACATTTAGAGCTTTATTATTGTGACTTGTTTTTTCAAGATATTATCCTGTTCTTACAGAAAACTTGGGAAAATTTAAATAATTTAAAAATAATTATTTTTCTTTTCTTGTTAAAATTTGAGACATTAAATGAAATAGGAACTAATTGCAACAAAAAAACAAAATTCATCTAATCCCTAGTTTTCTTGTTCTTTTTGACATATACAATGTCATTAACTACAGAATCTAACTAACAGTCTTCTAGAATCACTAATCAGAATTCGTTCACTAATCATGAAATTCATTTTTAATTACATCATTGCCAGGAGTTTTTCTCGAAATTATCAATTGAAAGAAGATTCAATATAAAATGAATATAATACCCACGCCAATAGATCTCCAATTTTTGTCTCATCTGTCAACATGAAGACTACTAACGTCGTGTTTTTGTTTGATTAAAGCAGAATTTCTCAGATTTAAGTGAACTTCTTACCAGAATTCACGTAGAGGCTTAATCAAGTTCTTCCAAATTAAATGTGATATTTTCGTGGAGGTTGAAAAAATGAGCTTAGAGAGACTTAAATATCTATTAAACTTGACTGTTAATTCAAATTTCGATTTATCGGCTAATTCGGAAGAGACTTTTTTTGTTTCTCCCTAAAAATTTACTAGTGTATTCCATGCGTGGTGGAAAACATCTGGGACTCATCTCGGTTGGGGATATGTTTTTCATTCTTACAAAGGGCAAATAAAAATTGGTGTCAGGTTACTCGTTTAATTAACGAAGAAGAAAACGTGTGTTCTAAAATACGTCTGTGTACTTAAGTTCCCAAAAATTGATCACAACTCTCAAGTGGGTATTCATGAACGTTATTTTAGAACCCGTTATTTAATTCTAGTACCTTAGAAATGAATAATATTATTACTAACAAAATATATTCGTTTAAGCAACGTAACGTTAGTTGCTGTCTTAATCAAAGTGTTACATATAGAATGATTCTTAACTATTAATTTCAATATATTGAAAAAAAGATTTCTGCAATATGCTTCTGAAGTATAGAAACATCGACACTTAAACACATTATGCTCATTGTAGTTCACATCATGTTTCGGGTGAGGCACGTAATGCAAAGAGAAACCGATCCCTCAAGCGCGCATCCGCGTAGCCCAACAGCCGTCGCGCAGGTCCAATTGTGGTCCTTTGTCGATCGCACAATGCCAGAAAATAAGGCGTCACTTCCACCGCCTGCAAAGAACTGACCCCCCTCCCCTCCCCTCACCAACCCCGCCCTCTTTTCTTCTCTCTCTCTCTCTCTCTCTCTCTCTCTCTCTCTCTCTCTCTCCTCCTTCCGCCTCTCCTCTTGACCTCTCGTCAACCCTCCACGCCACGCACTACTACTTTTCCACTTCCCCACCCATTCTTTGGCCCACCCTCCCCTCCCATCTCGCGCCCCCTCATTGCGTCTCCAGGCACACTCCTTTCTGCCTCCCCTCCATTTCCACCCACTTCTCCCCTTCTCATTCGTCAGCTTTTCCCATCGTCCCCTCCACGCCTGCTGCCCCCTCCCTTCCCCACCCGTCACGCTTTGCCTCTCCCTCTCCCACCCACTCCCTCTCCTTAATCTTCAGCCTCACCACCCTCCCCTCCCCGCCACATGCCCCCTCCATTCCCCTCCCCTTCCTTTTCTCCTTCTCTTCCAACCTCATTCCTCTGTCTCTCACACAGCCCCTCCGCCCTTTCCCATTCGGTCCCCGTCATGTACCGGATATTTCTCCTTCGCTTCTTCTGCCTCTCCCACCCTTCGCTCCCTTCGCCCTCTCCTCCCTGCGCGCGCCCTTCCCCTTTCCTCTGCCTCTGCCGCGAGCGCCGGATGCTGCGAGTGGGACCGATCGACCGCGACGCCCCTCTCTCCCCCTCCCCCCCCACGCGCCTCCCACCAGCCGGCGATTGTGGCGGCAATTAGCCGGCGGAAAATCAATGGCAGCGCTCCCCTCCCCCACCCAACCGCCTGGCACAATGCGCCCAAAGGGGCAATGGGCAGCGCGCACCAAAAATGTGCTCGAGTGGAAACATACATAGAGTGTTGAATAAACATACGGCGTCTGCGGTGCGTATGTGCAAGGTGTGTACCGTAAAAAACTCTATCTGCGGTGTGTAAATGCACTGTATGTAGCGGAACATACACTATCTACAGAGTGTAAACGCACTATATATATATATATATATATATATATATATATATATATATATATATATATATATATATATATAGAGAGAGAGAGAGAGAGAGAGAGAGAGAGCATAAAAATACACAGCGATTTAAAAATTCACGCAAATACACTATCTATAGTGTAACAATAATTTTCAGTACTCCTGCATGAAAACCAGTATTTATCTTCACTAGTAATTGATTGGAAAGAATTACTTTGCGGTTCGCTTACTGCAAAGAAGCCGTGGCCGTATAAAACCACTCTTTACTGCAAAGTAAACAAAACACTGGGGTAAAATAAATAAATGTTGCTTATTGAAAATGATACCAAGAGTATAGATTTGTCCGTTTCCATCAATCCGTTAAAAATCTTACTATACACAACTTGTACGATTACAAAAGTGTCTTTGGCGTACTCATTTCGAAATGACGGACTCGGCTCCTATTTTTCTCTCGTCTGTGAACAATTTATTCGTACGACAAAGACTCACTTTTTGTACTAGTCACGAATATAACTACTGCAGTGTAAATACACTTTGAACTGCACCCATACACAGTCCTGTACATCCGCAGCACATGAGAACAGCCCTGCTGACCTGTTTAACTCTCAACGCGTCAGTACATGGCACGTCAAATCGTACATACTAGGCAGCTGGAGAGGTGAGGTAGTTGGTGATTGCATTCCTCATCCAGCCGAGAGAGTGCCAATACACCAACAGCCTCTACCCATGACACCGGATCTCGCCATCAAGTGGCGGAATAACACCGCCACCCCAGCAATAAAGCACGTACAGGAGAACCCCCGCAAATCCGAAATTTCGGATAATCCGAATAAAATTCGGCATGGAAGAAAAAAATAAATAAAAAAATACCTCATTTGTATTAATTTAATTTACGAATGAAAAAGCATAAACACAGTGCAAATCAACCCAATTCTGAACAATGTACGTAGAATACCCGTTAACAGCAGCGATAACAGAAGCTGTGCTTCAACTCTTGTAAACAATGTGGCAACTACTATCACATCAGTTACGTAGTACGAGTAATCCGTTGTTCGCAACATTGCCACTTCTGCATGTCTCTATTCTACGTTGCCGTTTTCTCACATCGTACGCTACGTTGCATTGAGTCTGCTAATCCCTTAAATGTATTTGTATGTACGGTACATTTTTCTCGGATAATCCAAACATTTCCGAATACGAACAGACCACCCCCAATTAGTTCGGAATACTGGGGTTCTACGGTATTACCCTTACGGGAATACGCGCCCGAAGACACGAAATAATCAACCAATCCGCTGTTCCGCTCGACCCACTCCGTGGCGTTTGTTGTTGCCGGGCGGGAACCGTTTCGACCCACTGTGCGTCCCGGGAACTCAACAAGTGAGCGGGGCCCACCCGGCCAGCGCCACTCCGCGCGGCGCGGCGGTGGCATCGAACCACAGACCTCGAGCTGGCAGCCCAAGCGGAGCCATGGACGCGCCGAGGCGGGGATGATTGATGGGGAGATGAGATCGCTTCTGCTACGCGATCTGGGAAGCAGAGATCACTAAGGCGGGCGGACCGGCTGAGGTGGCTCCGGGCATCGGTTGATGCCACTGCTGTGCCTCTCACCGGGAGATTCTCGGGTGCGAGTTGCGGCGCTGGCAACATTTTCGACATTTCGACTACATAACTAGGTCGAATTCAGCCGCTGTGGGGAGGAGAATTTGAGTCGCCGGCTGCTCTGATCGGTAGTTTACCGTGGTTTCTCCAATCAGCAAGAGGGAAATGGTGGAGCAGTACCCTAACAAAAGGTGCACATGTGTCCTGAGACTGATAGGCATGAAATGTTAAGTCTTGTCGTGGCTGGGACGGTGCTCCACTGGTGGGAAATACCTGGTTGGAAAAAGTTCCGCAAACCGACCTCACGCAATAAAACATGCGCTACACTTACCATACTAATGACCTTAGCAGTTGTCGCGCCGAGAAGCACTAATCAACTAAGGCGGGCGCGCTTTAACGTTATCGGCGACAAGGGTCTCGCTTCGGGCGTGGTGTGGTTGACATATTGCCTGTGTGACTTACCTGTGTGCCGTGGTGTGGTTGACATATTGCCAAACCAACATGCATTACCTATTAAAACAAATCATTTCTTGCCTTTTATTTCCCTTGCCCAAATAATTGAACGACAGGGCAAAGTATGTCAGCGTAAATAAAACGGAGAAACAACGTCAATTAATCCTGATGTGAAAACTTCCTGAACCACCACGAATCTCAACGACTCGGGATGTCTTAACTTGAGTAGTGCCCAGAATCTCGAACAGTAAACAAGAGAGTTTCCGCGTGGACGAGTCAAGGCTTCCCATCGCTCCGTCACGTCGCCTCTGACAAGGCCCTTTGGGCGACACAATCTTATAAACTATCTCCGATAGTCTTGACAGCTCTCAAGATGATCACGCAATGTTGGTCGAGAAGTTAACGCAACAGATTTTGATGCGAAGTGACCAGTGCAGGCAAGGGCAATATTAATTGGTTATAATGTTTTCTTGCGCGACAATTACTATCTTCATTAGTTGTTGTTGCTTTTGTCTGTAAATATTTGTCTGTAAATTCTCTTCATATAAAATATTATTTTTCGCCAATTTTCAAAGACAATTAAATCATTCAATTCCATTTGCTATCTTTCATATAATTTTTATTACATAATCAAATTTGTTAAAAGAAATATTTTGTAATAAAAATTTATAATGAAAGACACCATATAAAGTTGAATGATTTAATTCCTAGTTCTGTTAGTGTAGTGCATGTTATATTTTGGGACGTGGCGCAGTCCTGCCCTCACAGGAAAGCGAAATTTGATGAAGTCCTTCGCGTCGGGTTACAGGCGTCCCCAGGCGTCTCCTCCAGCAAGGCACCGGCCCAGCTGGGACCAGCTCTAAGCTCCCGACATGACAGGCATAGTACTGCATGCAAGTGTGTGTTTGAAGGGAGAGAGGACAGGGAAGAAAAAGTAAGGGAAGATTGTGTGCGGTCCGTGACCCGTTCGTTAGGTACTGCTCCAGCACTCGTCTGATATTTATCGGAGAAACCACGAAAAAACTAGCGATCAGGGCAGCCGGCTGCTAACAACTGTCATCCAGATAGCGGCGTAATTTAATAAAGCTAGTGTTAAAAATGCACCAGTGATGATGGTCATTCTGTCCATTCCTGTTATTCTGTCACAGTGACATGGACTATACGTTTTGTGACAAACAGATAGCTACAAGGTCATTTGACGTTGAAAGCGAAAAGAGCTGTTGAAAGGTTGCCCTTCTAATTGTAAAATGGATTCAATGGAATAAAAAAATACGAACTTTTCAAAGTTAACTTACGAATTTCCTCAATTCCAAGCAAGAATATTTATTTATTTATAAACCAACAATCATTTGAAACCTAGTTATAAAATATCTATATTACTAATTTCCAATGGCTGCAGCAATGGAGAGATAACTAGCAGCCTCCAGTCATGTGAGTGCTGTCAGTTGTTTCGTTCGATACTCAGGAACTCGGGAAAAAATCAAAATACATCTTTATTACAAATTTCCAATGTGCGATGAAACTTAGAGAAAACTATGTAGCAACTGACCGTATAAAAGGTATCCACGGTTTCGATACCTAGGAACTTACTGAAAATCCAAAAAATAGATTCAGTTTCGATATGAAACGGGTTTTTCAAAAAGGCACGCACAATTCTCAAGCGTAACAAATAGTGTGCTTTCATGTAAAACTGCAATAAGTTAAATGTTTAAACAGAAATAGTACAACAGTTCGTTACATTACAAGAATATAAAAAAGTGCTTCTCTATAATGAAATACGTGAATAGCAAATATTTTTTGACGGTCGGCATCTTTCTTGGAGCCGAAGCACGACGTCAGCCGTGTCGTAAGCAACGACGCATCGGGCACGTGATTTCGCTACCCACAGTACGAGAATATGCGTAAAAACACAACCAAATTCAGTAAAAATGAAACTGTTACATCGTTTTAAGTTATTTCCCGAGTTTTGGGATACGAAACGAAACCATAGATAACTCTCACGAGGCCAATTCTGCGTGGTTTTCTTTCAATTTTCGCGCGCACTGGTAATCTTTGATACTGACAGGCCGTAGAGCGTAAGAACGGATCGATCTAAACGGTGTTGCTGATAATTTTATTTTCACATCAGCGACACTCGACTCACCTAGTGATGGCAAATTTTACCAAAATATCGATATATCGATGTTTCGGTACATCGCTAAAGTGTTCTCGATGTCGATGATTCATTGAAAGTGAATGAAAAACCACTGTATTGTCAGGACCCCGTGCTCAGCAACTCCATGCCGGAACCATGCGTATCCGATTTCATTATCATTATCCATATATTTATTTACCCTTTTTTTTTTATAAAAAAAAATTTTGTATCTTTGCATCCAAACCCGTATTACGAACAAAAAACAAAAAAAAATTTTTTTATAAAAAAAAAAGGGTAAATAAATATATGGATAATGATAATGAAATCGGATACGCATGGTTCCGGCATGGAGTTGCTGAGCACGGGGTCCTGACAATACAGTGGTTTTTCATTCACTTTCTTTCGGGCCGTGGCCATGGTCGGACCTGCTATGGACGTGGGTGCTTCAGCAACTCTGTATTGGAGTTGTGATGTGGAGATACATTATGGTTGACCATTATATCTATTAGTAAGGTGTGTATCCGTTAGATATACGATGTATAATGTAGTTATTTATTTAGTTATCTGTATAATTATTGTTCCACATGTATGTTCATTCATGTTTGTTTGTATGTTGTTGTTCAGAAGAGTTTGTCCGTATTTATTGTGATTGTGTTTTTTTGGTTGTTAGCCCTGATGATGGAATAAAATATTCCGAAACGTTGGCAAACTAGTATAATACATTAATTGACCGATCCCGTGATTTTCCTACTACTTATTAACGGTCGTGATTTCTACAATGATGAAAAATATCGATGTTAATACACAGATGTTTCTGGTGGACAACATTGATGTTTTAAGAACATCTTTTTTTTTTTTTTTTTTTTTTTTGCCATCCCTAGACTCACCCCTCCCAAATCAGTCCATCCGCTCGCCCACCCGCCGCGCTCTCACCGCTATGACCCACTCATCCCACCCCTCTCTGACGGAACTAATTTTCAATGTTGACTTTCAATTACCCGGAGACTAATTGTGTCACTGGAATGAGTCAAAGTTCATTTAGTAGGCAGTTTTATCAGATTTTTAGAAAATTCTGATTCACTCTCATGAATTATCACACTGTTTTATAGATAATTGCGAAAATCTGAAAAAGAGGATCGACTGGGATAGCTCAGTGATACTCATGCTACTGTGGCGTCGCTGACTGAGATCCCAGGGTTCGAGTCCCGCCAGTGGCGGATTTTCGACTTTAGCCACTTAGCTGGCTCGGATTGAAACACTGTCTGGATGAGAATTCTACCGGCCGGCTGGTTTCAAGGTTTGCTTTCCGTGGTTTCTGCGAACAACGCCAGTCCAGAGCAGTTCGCTAACAACCAGGTCACGCGCCGCGCACGATGCTCCATTCCTCGTCTTTGTCGTCTCCTCTCCCTTTGCGTAACACATATGTAGCACTGCATCACACATATTGGGAGACCATTTAGGAGCCCAAAGCTTGCCAAGGGACATGCCTCGAATAAGATTACCACATCTTAAACACCCAAAACTGGGACATTGTGACTTTTTCTTGACTAAAAAACGGGGCAAAACGGGACACGTGCACATAACAAAAAGCAACATTACACATTGTAGTAAAGTACATGTCTCAATATTAATAGAAATGAATGGCACGAATAAAAAGAAAGTAAGTCCGCAATTGAAAATGTATTTCAAGTTTCTATATGCAGAAATTACTTTTTGTAAAAGGGGTACATTATAAGCAATATAATCTTGGAATTCGATTTGATTTTCACTTTTATTCATTATAGAGTTGACCCATATTCCTCAATTGAATCGCTTATTTCAGAAAGCCGTCAAACCCCAAAGTCTACAAAACGCGTTAGCGGTGGAATATTGTTCCACGAGGATAGACACATCGTTTAGTGCATATTTACATGAAAAATATTCATTTATCAACTGCTTTAATATTAAAAAATATTTTGAAACCAGAAAAACTCAGACACTTTTTCTCAGTTTTCTCGAAATAAGGAATTTGGGACTCGACAGGTTTCTGAAATAAACGATTCAATTAAGATTGCTTGCTAAGTCGCACAGAAATTTTTTGACCCATTTCCCTTGAAAAAATATGGAAAAAGGATTCAAAAACGGGACTGTCCTGGCTAATACGGGACATCATGCCACCTTAGTGTAGAAGGAATGTAAGATGACGTTTAGGTCGCTTTCGAATCTCACGTTCCAGTTAGAAAGCAACTGCATCCGAGACATAATTATCACTATAATTACGGAAGTAAATATTAATTGAAGAGTCTGAAACACTAAATACTCGTACTCACTCACGTACTAAAAAGAGTGCGCTTAATTTTTGAAATGGGTGAAGAAGGGGATGGGAGGGTGTTTTTAACGAATTCCCTTGCTGATAGTAACGCATCCCTTGTTTTCTGGGTCGAGTGTTCAAAATTGAATTAAGGTAGCAATAAAACTCTTGATTTGTTGTAAAAACTCGAACTGTGATTGTCTGGTTTAGACGTTGGCGAGTAAAAACTATCCTAGTAATTAAAGGTAATCAGTTTTATTTCCTCGTAAGGACATTAATAGTTTTACTTTGTCATTTATTGCAATTATGTTTATATGACTGTCATTTAAATATATTACGAAATAAAACTATCAATTTTCTTTTCGGGAAATAAATAAATCTGAATATAAAATCAGTCAAATATATATTATGGTACTAGCGGAACCCGGCAAACGTTGTTCTTCCCTTCATCTCCCTCTTTCTCCTTCCCTCTCCCTTCCTCTCTCCGTCCCTCCCTCTCTCCCCCTCTCTCCGTCTCTCCCTCTCTCGCTGTCTCTCCCTCTCTCCGTCTCTCCATCCCTGTCCGTCTCCCTCTCCATCTCTCTTTCTCTCTCTCTCTTTCTCTCTCTCGTTCTCTCTCTTTCTCTCTCTCTTTCTCTCTCTCTCTCTCTCTCTCTCTCTCTCGTTCTCTCTCTCCGTCAAGATGTCCAAGCATATTCCTGCATCTTCCTGCATGTGAAGTGGACAGCCTGTGTATGAAGATGGCAAAATAGGTAGCTTTCCAATGTTGGTTGTATTTTGTTGTATTGACGTTTTATTGTTAACAAACAATATAATTGAGAACATGTAACGTTTCACATGTGCCACTAAATTATACCCAGAGGATGACAGAGGTATCTTTTTTCTCTTTTTCGACAATTTCTTGATATATTTCAGAAGAATGTTTCATTTGTCATGTAGTACATAATGTATGTTACACAACATTTCGCTTAATTATTTTAGGAAGTGTCGTTCACGGGATTTGGTCGTAGGGAGTAGAAAGGTTAAACCATTAGTTTGTCGACGTTTCGGAATAAATTTATTTCATCCTCAGGGCTCACGAAAGAATTATGGATAATTACTAGACATCGGATGTTTAGGCACTAAAATATCGTCTTTTAGGCACCTAAAAAGGCACTGAAAAAGTCAAGAATAAGGAGGAAAAAGGCACTGTCATAAGTTACATACACAATAAAATGGAAAATTGTAATTTTTGTGTATATTATTTTGTAAACTTAAATGCACAAAACCAGTTCATATATTTTAATGTAAAACTAGATTTACATATTTACAACTCTTCTACATTTTATTCTTAATAGTTTCCATTAACCAGTAATATTTAGAACTTTTCAAGGATCACAATTTCAAATTTGCGACGACTGGGAGGCAAAATCAGTTTGAAAGCGGAGAAGGATATCTGAACGATGTGACTGGCATATATTTTAGCAGTCCAACACTAGCAACATTGAAACCTTCTGGGAATTTATATTTATTTCCACTTAATATTTCGGTTCCTTCGGCGTATTGTCAATCGTCCATGTTCTCAGATCATGGCTAGTTTTTGTGATATAGGGAAATGGAGAAAAATCAGTTGGTGTACTTTCAGGAATTCTCTCGTAATTTTAAATTTCAAGATGTGAATTGAAGGTTTCATAATGAATGGTCACATTGGACCATCGCCGTTTTTCCGATATCTTAGCATTGTATATAAATATACTAAATAAAAGGCAAAAAAAGTCCTAAAAAAGGTATTTATGCAAAAAATAGGCATTTATGCTAAAATAAGCAAAAATAAGCATTATAAAATTCCGTCAAATGTCATCATTTGTCATGATTCGTGGACATATATTATCAGCCTTTAAATAAGTTCTCTATGAAAAAATAGGCATTTCCCTAAACATCCGATGTCTAATAATTACAATTTCTCAGCAGCATTACGGCCGGATTCCAACCCAACTCCACATGGTGTAGCTGCAGCGCAAGGGTCCATCCCGTATCACGTCCAACTCTGGCCAAGGCACCAAAGCAACTGGAGCAAAGCATTTGGCAGGACATGATGCATATCAATGGGTAATTATTTTACGGGTCGTCAGGGGTACAAAAAACTGTATTCTGTTGAGGCAAAACATGTTAAGTTTAATCAAACAGTAAAGTAGGAAAATCGAAATAAGCAAAAAACAAACATACAAGAATAGTATTCTGCCACATTGAAAGTACATCACATGATGATGCGTAAAATAATTACGCAAAATGTTATGTGGCATATGTATATGACAAATAAAACATTCTTAATTTTAAGAATATTTTCTACTATTCTTTATTTTTCTGTTCTGAAATTATAATACGAAACATAATATCCACCAAGCACGTGTTAGTTCTCAGTAGTTTATAGTCATGAGACTCATTAGAGCGATAAACAGAAATTGGACAACAGAAATTGGTTTCAGTTGAAGTTCCTTATCCGAGGTGATGGTCGAGGCCTGGTGTGGTTCAATAATTTTCGTAACACCATTTTCTTATAAGCAAGAAAGCATATAAACAAGAAATGCTATTTCGTAGAATAAGTGTATTCACACGCCTTATTTAGCTACAGCACATTGGTTTCGATTATTCTTAACGCACAGTGAACTGTTGGAGTAATTTAAAAAAACAAGTTTGATTTGAACTTGTATAATGTTACATGAAACGTGTGTCAGCCAATCTTGTATTTATATCGTCGCCACCCATTTTTTATTTCATTTTATAATATATTACTCAGCAACTTGACACTAAATGTGTTTGATTCGACAATAACGATATTCGTTTGTTTTATTGAATTGGTGTTAGTATGAAGCATTGTAAAAATGTCAGTGAAACTTATAATTTAATACTTTTCGTTTGTATCAAACATTGTAGAATTGTGAAGAAGTAATAATTATAATAAATATTTGCAGATAGACTTAAAATTATATTAATTTTCCTCATACCTTATACGTATTTCTGGCTAAAAAATTGTTTTATGAAACCACAAGAGCACGCGTTTTATTACGATGTTCATAATTACACCCGAATGGAAGCGGCATACAGTCCTTAAAGGATTCCGCCAGTTAATGGTGGTTTTTAGTTCTTCTGATTTCATTAAATTGATAAGACAAAACAGAATTATAAAAATGAATAATCTAATGTAATATCCCAATAAGTTCGGTATCGACCGCCTGGATATCAATAAAAATTTGAAAGGAGTCAGTGACGATCAATGTCGATCAGGGATCTGCAGCCGAATACGAACCGGCAATTGATAAGTATAATCAAGATCCCGTTGATTACAAAAAAATATTAAATGAACTTGATAATTAATTTCTTTCTGATACAGAGCAACACATTCTATAAATGATAAATTGGCTCCCCTTCTTCGTATCCATCGTTCATATCCTTAGGATCAGGGCGTCAGGGATCAGGGCTGGTGCAACCGGTGCACTGTACCGGTCCCCGGAAAGAACCCCTAATAGGAGCGAGCAGATAAAACAAATGGCACTCCATGCTTACTTTCTCCATTGCAGCAGCCATATTATTCTTGTATACTTATTACATATAAAACTCTTAATTTCACGTTCACTGCAGACTGGGGTCCCATTTCTACTTTCTGCTCTGGAACATTCAAGAAACTAGCTACGCAAGTACTTAGGATGTTTAGAAAACTCAAAAAATTGTAATTATATTTCCACGACGGTAGTATATTGCGAAGAACAGGGGTGAATTTGTAATTTATTATCTGTTTTGTTGCTCTACATCAGAAAAAAAATATTTCTTGCAATACGTATGGTGAAATGTTATGGCCGTTTAAAAACACTCAACATGTAACAATTGGACAACAATGAAGAACAAGCACAACTTTAGGAAATCAGCTTTTCAGAAGTAGAAGCGTCTTCGATGATTGAAAATATAGATATTGATCACAATTTTAGAGTACAAAATTGTTATCCTTAAAACATTTATGTGCAATTCTTCGTATTGTAATTATATTCGATATATTATAGAGAAAAAAGTAAGGTGTCGATGGAAACAACAATTCTTTTAAAAGGGATCGATGAGCCACAAACGTTAGGAACTCCTGATCTAATGTAAAACCGTTGTCTAACTTTTCTGCAATAGTGTATCTTTGTAAAGTGAGAAGACTAATTTCCTCAAAAATGTCACCAAGAAATTGTTCAGAATTTCGACGAATCGCGAAACACAATGTCTCAATATGTTCAAAACTTAAGAACTATCCACACAATGAAGCTATTTTTTCCCAGAATTTGGAAAACGAAATCTGTATAAATGACTGATCGCTTTAGTGACAGTTGGCGACGTCGGCTTTAGTAAATAACCTCGTATGGACATAGAGCGCTCTAGAAGTATACAGACTGCATCACGTTCCAGTTTGTTTTGAAATACGATATAGTTTGCTTTGTGGACGTTTAGAAACAGTATGAGGTTGCCTTCTCGTTTATTTAGTGGAGACAAGGCGTTGAAGATACTTAAGACTTTCCAGCTCAGTTTACTTACGTATCGTGCGAAAAAGGAATGTGTTGTTTGAAATGATTTGTGTCTATAGTAGGGAAATCAAGGTGAGTTTTAGCTAAATAACCTTTAAAATCAAAGCGTTTAATCCGTATTCAACCTTGTTGGGGCTTAGAGGCGATCTTCGTTTGGGGTCCTTCACTCTTGAATTTTGCTGAAGGACGAGAAGAAAATAATTTGTTTTTCTTCTCAAAATGATCTGATTTACATACTTCTTTTTAACGAACGATTTCGGAGATTTTTGAACGCGCACGTTAGTTGTTTGTGATTCCAGTCGCATCAAGAGCTTAGGTTACTAGTCCCGTAAGTGTAGTGCATGTTTTTTCTCCTGAGATAGCTGTGATCTTCCCTTGCTGGGTGGCGAGATCCGGCGCCGACCTACCTTCGGCTAGCGAGGTTCCCCCTAACCAGGGCTCACCCACCAACGGGGCACCGCCCCAGCCGGGACAAGCCGGGACAAGCCGGTCAAGCTCTAAGCTCCACACCGGTCTCCCGAAATGTGTGATGAATGGTAAGTGAATGAATGTGTAGTGAATGTTAGTGTAATTGCGTGTGTGTAAGGGGAGAGGATAGGACAAAGAAGAGGAAGGAAAGATCGCGCGCGGACCGTGGCCCATTTGTTAGGGTACTGCTCCGGCATTCGCCTGGTGTTGATCGGAGAAACCACGGAAAACTACCGATCAGAGCAGCCGGCCGCTATAATTCTCCTCCAGACAGCGACTAATTTTGACGTAGTTGAAAAGCTAGTCGAGTCCTGGCGCCGTCGAGACTCGAACCTAGGACAGAGGCGCTGCAGTGACCTCGGTTGATGCCCACCGCTCCCGGTGGACGCGCACGTGAGCAGTGTCTTGTCATTTGTGGTTCACGAAACAGCGAATGCGCGCTTCGCTACAAACTCCGCAATCACTCGCTTCATTGATTCATTGACTGATTAGTGATTCCAGGAGGGTCAACTGCTATGATCATTTGTCCCGTAAATGCAGTGCAGGATTTTATGGCATGAGGTGGCTATCATCTTCCCCCGCTGGCTGGCGATATCCGGCGTCCTATGTCGGTTTGCGGGGATTTTCCTCAACCAGGTATCTCTCACCAGCGTGACCCCGCTCCAGCCACGACGAGCATTAGACCAGTCTCCCAACGAGTGTAGTGTGCAGTAAAGTGCATGTTAGTGTGTATGTAAGTATGGAATGAGGATAGGACGAGGAAAGTTCGCACGTGGTCCGTCGCCCGTACGGCTCCGGCATTCGCCTGTATTTTTCATTTACATATAAACATAAAATCCCAAGAATTTAGGTGTAAATTGAGAGGCATAAGAGGCCATAACATTAATTACAAACAAAAACATCGGATGTAACTATAATCATTTGGACTCATTTATTGTCGCAAAAAGTTTTTTTCTTTGGCAGTCAGAGAGCAAGACATATATTTATTATTTAGAAAAATCTTAGCATAACTTATTTACATTAACGTTTTTATGAAGAACAATGTAGAAAACTGTTTTGTTTACTTGGTAACAGTATCGATCATTTTTTGTATTGCCGAGTACCTAATATCCAGAGCAAGAAAAGTTGTTATATTGGGTACCTTTCTGTAAAATATTTTTCAGTTGTCGATCACATCCACCGATTACTTTCGTTTTCTATATAGACGTAATTATTCTTCTAATGCAGCAAGATATTTTCATGTTGTCAAGATTAAGTTCTTAAGATTGAAGAATTAATTGCCACTCTTAATAGGAAAATGGAGATTTTAATTCTGTAAAAGGAGCCCCTTGAAACTCAACAATGAAGTGTTTGCCTCTAGAAATTAGCGTTGCAGCTACTATCAAATAAAACCCTTTGGAATGGCCGTTAAAAATTTCTGCGGTGCCCCAAGAACTGATCGTGTTCTTGTTTGCGTTAGTTAGCATAGATATGGATGGCAAAAAACATCGATGATTTTAAAACATCGATATTTTCGACCAGAAACATTGATATATTACCATCGAAGTTTTGTGTTCGATGTTTTCTTCCCATCGATATATTTTTTCGGAAACTTCGCTGTTTTCAAAAAAAGGTTCTCATGATATAAATACAATTTCAAGAAACAATTTTTTTTCGTGTGAATTTCTGAAAACCAACATCCACTGTTATCACTGTAATCGATGCCCAGACGGAGAGATTTCTTTATGGTTACGATTTGGGGTTTGTCCATGATGTCTCACTTTATTATAATTTTAACAAAATACCTATTATGTTTCTGAAGCGGATATAAAGGGGAGAGATAAAGACTCCTTCTTTACATACGTTAAAGATTATTTTAAACATTTTATTTATACGTAACCAAACACTTCAATATAACTCATTTAAGTGCAATAATTAAAATGGAAGTAGGATGGGAAAATACCACGTCCTTTATTCTACGTTTTAAAACATTGATTTTTTAACATCGATGTTTTTGACCATGTTTAATCGACATTGGAAACCTTTTGTTAAAGTATCGAAATATCGATGAATCAATGTTTGGGTAAAATTTGCCATTACTACACTAACGCATGCCTTTGAATGAGGGCCTCTCCACGACTTAGCTGTATACATCGTTAGTCACGAGCTAATTTCGTTACAACCGGCAACAACCACACGGAGGAATGCGTTTGCATGCGAGAATGATGTAGGCTCGGGTAATGTTTTTGTACAGCTGCATTGCGAACACAAACGTTTATTGTTCGCACAATATACACATGCGTTGGACAGGCTGCAATGGCTCAGTTGTAACTCCGTTGCATTGACAGCGCCGTTGACCAGGAGGTCGCAGAGATAGAGTGAAGCCGGATGTTCCGCACTAGACAGCTGGGTTGAATTCCACCACTGCACGGACGAGGATTCTAGTACCCGGTTGATCTGGTCCGTATTTTCAGTGGTTTATCCGACTATTACCAGGTGAATGGCGTCTATCCTATCTGCGATCCTTCCTGCCTCCTTTGTAATTTTCGAAATCTCAGAGATTCTAACGAAAATTATGACCGCCATTTTTATGAGTTCTATAGGCTATCCGAGAACAAAGGTTTTTGAAAACGTTTAGAGTCATTTAAAAAAAATTGAAATTTTTGAAGCGTCATATAAAATCGGAAGCCAAAAATACAAATATATGTTTTAAACTCGCAGGACATCCAGATCAATCGGGAATATCATTTTTGGAAAAAAATGTCTGAATGGTCAAGGCGCTAGCGCTGACGATTTGCAGATGGATGTGCAAACAGACGTTTTTCCGCCAATGAATTTTTGGGTATCAAGAACCCACAAAACATGAATTCTGACTACACAACGAGTTAGAGGAAGTAATTTACTATATAGAAAAAGAAGATTTATCCACTTTTTTATTACAAGGACCCCACAATACGAGTTTTTCTGTCGAAAAATCAATGATATTTGGCCGAAACAATCCAATACTTTCTGTTTACTACGTAAGTAAATGGGTAAAGCAGAACACGTGGCTCAGGGCACCAACTCATTTCACTGCAGGGCCTCTGACCGGGAGGTCCTAGGTTTCAGTCCCGACGGCGGCAGGATTTCGGCACTAGCTTGTCAGCTTGGTCGGTTCTGGTCGATGCCTGGAGGAGAAATTTAGCGACCGGCTGCTCTGATTGGCATGTTTCCGTGGTTTATCCGATCAATGCCAGACAAATACCGAAACTAACAAATGGAACACAGACCGCGCGCGATCTTACCTTCCTCTTCTTCACCCTATCCTCACCCTTTACTCACACGCACACACACCCTCACCCGCACTCACATCCTCACCCACACTTACACTAAAATGCACCACACTATCACACATGCCGGGAGACCGGTCGAGAGCTTAGAGCTTGTCCCGGCTGGTGGGAGATATCTGGTTATAGAAACCCCCGCTAGCCAACGGTAGGTCGGCCCTGGATCTCGCCATTCAGCGCGTGAAGATCACAGCTACCTCCCGAAAAAATAACTTGCAGTATACTTACGGGACTAAGGACCTTAACAGTTGACACGCCCGGAATTAATCAGTTTAGACGAGAAAGTTTCCATTTGACATAAATGCTATAGTATTCTCCCCGGTAAATTATAGGGGCCAAGAAGACTAGAACATGCGAAATGATCAATCATTGGATCGAAAGGTGAGTGTGCAGAGAAGCGCTGGCTGCCAAAGGGCAAAGCGCGCCTTCGCAAAGGCCTTTCCGCAGGGCGAATGGTCGCGCGCCGCTGCAGAGGGAAATCGATGCCCTCAGCCGCCAGGCGCATCTGCAGCTCCACACAGCGGTCCCCATCGCCAGATAACAAGTATATTAAATCTCACGTGAGGGGCTCCGCATGGCGGGAAACCTCGCGGAAGATTCGTTAACTGCTACCTCCCGAAAAAATAACTTGCAGTATACTTACGGGACTAAGGACCTTAACAGTTGACACGCCCGGAATTAATCAGTTTAGACGAGAAAGTTTCCATTTGACATAAATGCTATAGTATT
This sequence comes from Teleogryllus occipitalis, assembly GCA_011170035.1. NCBI lineage: Eukaryota > Metazoa > Arthropoda > Insecta > Orthoptera > Gryllidae > Teleogryllus > Teleogryllus occipitalis. The sequence continues at coordinate 454 of BLKR01012081.1, read as the reverse complement.
CTCCCCGGTAAATTATAGGGGCCAAGAAGACTAGAACATGCGAAATGATCAATCATTGGATCGAAAGGTGAGTGTGCAGAGAAGCGCTGGCTGCCAAAGGGCAAAGCGCGCCTTCGCAAAGGCCTTTCCGCAGGGCGAATGGTCGCGCGCCGCTGCAGAGGGAAATCGATGCCCTCAGCCGCCAGGCGCATCTGCAGCTCCACACAGCGGTCCCCATCGCCAGATAACAAGTATATTAAATCTCACGTGAGGGGCTCCGCATGGCGGGAAACCTCGCGGAAGATTCGTTAACTGAATTTTTTAAATAAATTTTTAAGTTGTTTTTTTAATTTTTTTAATTTGATCTAGGTGCACTTCAATTGGTGAGAGATAAGCTTACAGGCCTGTGAATTCCCCCTGCACGGGTTCGATCTCGGCCGAGGTGCATGGATTTGCAAAGGTCACTCTTGTAGCA
>BLKR01012080.1:0-23857 GCA_011170035.1 Teleogryllus occipitalis | reverse complement strand
CGGGGCGGGTCAGTGGTGCGGACGGTGTTCTGAAGCAGAAGCTTATTGGTTAAGTCGACGTCCGAGGGGGTGCCCAGCTGTGCTGGGCTTGTGGAATTGGAGATCTCGTTCCGCGAGAAGTGCCTCCTCGGGTGAGGGATTTTGTACTCTTGCTTCCGAGAAATGCCCCACCGAGATTCTAACGAACCAAAATATTATGCACGGTCAACAACTTTTTGTTTTCATGTTTTGAATAATCACAGGATTTGAGTGATGTGAAACGTCTTGATATACTGAAGTTCATATTGTTTTTCGAATTTATCCAAGAAGTAGACTGACTTTCTGTAATGTTAATCATATAGAGCTAGAAAGTGAGAGTAGGGTCCGATAGACCGTTTCCACAGCTATTCGGTGATTACAAATTGACGTAATTTAATTTTATTTCTCCTCACGTGGGATTGGGAACCCTTTTGCTATTACCCAGAAATAATTATACTTACTTCAGAAATAATCATACTTACAGCATTTACATCTGTGTTCTTCTACAAAACATACATTTTACACCTAAACATAACTGTCGATAAGTACAAGAATTTCAGAACGACAAAAAAAAAACAGTATCATGAAATCCTCGTTTTTATTGTGTACTATTTTCTTTCTAAGTCCCTCCCCTTGCATCCATGTCCATTATCATTCTTAAATCTAACCCAGAAATTTTTAATTTACTACAAAATCTTATCTTCCTACAATAGATAATTTGAGAAAAAATATTTAAATTTGCCTTACTTCAGGCATTACTTCAAAGATTTTGAAACAGGGAAAGCTGTACCATGAATAATCACGATGTTTTAACTACAAACAATTCAAAAATGCTGAACGGAAACGATAGTTTCATCATTCACTGTGAAATTTCACTTACACTTTAGTCCGTATTTTCGAAAATTGTAAAAAACGTTATCATTTGAAAACTAGAAAATTTGAGATTGCGATTTTTTTCTTTAAACAAAATTGGAAAAATCAGTTCTTTAAGAAAAGTCATGAACAATTTTCTCCCAAAATGAACTGATTTCGATTAATTATTGTCTGAAATTTATGTAATTCCTACAAAATTTTCTCAAAAACCGCTCGAATTTTTTCTTCAGATTTTCTCCACATATGTAATAAGGTACGGCAAAAAAAGTTGATGCGCAATTTCGGCTATTGCTCCTTATTTTCTAAAATGCCAAAGAAATGCAAAATTTCAAAACTACAAAATTAGTGATATCGATTTTTGCTTTAAACAAAGTCTGTATAAAAAACCAGCTCATTAAAAATGATTATGTAATTTATTTATTTTTTTAAACGGGCTGATTTCGTTTCATTCGGGTTTGAAATTGATTCAATTTCTAAAAATATTATTTTCTCAAAACCCTTCCGAAATATTTTCATTAAAGTTTCTCCTCGTATGTAACAGCGTACGGTAAATAAATAAATAAACTAATAGGCTACTGAATGGCACAGACTTTCTGGCACTTGTTTGTTTTATAAACTCTATAGTCTCTACTAGCTTTTGGGTTATGTCTTATTCCTTTGTCAGCTGCTATCTTTTGCCGCTCAGAAGACGTTTTTTGCATTTTCTCAATTTTTTGGCTGCCAAATGTTAGAACTGAAAGAAGCATACACTTGTACGCCTTACACAATGGAAATCCCATGTCCTATGGACATGGCCGCGGTGTTTAATTTGCGTGTACAGTTGCAGCTTTTCGGAGGGAGGTTCGCTGGTTCGAGACTTGGTCGTGGATTATTATTATTATTATTATTATTATTATTATTATTATTATTATTATTATTATTATTATTATTACTATTATTATTATTATTATTATTATTATTATTATTATTATTACTATTATTATTATTATTATTATTATTACTATTATTATTATTATTATTATTATTATTTGTCACAACTCTCTGTTCCCGCAGAAAATTATTGAGAATTCCAGAAACTTCATTGAAATCCAGAAAATCCATTCGAAGCAATTCTGATCACAAATACACTTATTTAAGATAAATAAACTGGAATAGTGTGTATGTGATTTTCGAATTTTCAGCTTCTAAACAATTTGTTCATCTCTCTTATTATACGTATGTACCATCAAACCAATGGTTGCCATTATGTGCACGAATATGAAACGATGTAGGTAAAATAATCAATATATCAACATTAAATTTAAATACAACTAGCTGACCCGGCGAACTCTGTTCCGCCTTAACAGCCGGTCCCATCTTTTTCTCGCGTCGCACTCACTGTGAGAAACTGTACTATCCTTGTTGCACTCGTGATAATAAAGCAATTGCAGATTTGTGTTTTTCTCTCAAACAAAGAAGAATTTAAAATAAAACGTTCTCTATTACGTAGCAGAAATTGATTTTTGTTTAAGAGAGAAATACAAAGCTGTAATCATAGGGACCGGCTGTTATGGGCAATAAATAAGCAGATTTTGGAATTTATTAAGTTAAATTGTTTATTAGAAAATACAATCAGTTAAGTACCTTCACGCGAAAACATGCGAAATCACGCGAAAACGTGCGTTCTCACACAGGAACGCTGTCGAACGGGATAAACAGTACCCTATGTCCGTCTCCTGGCTCTAAGCTTCCTGCTCACCAATTTTCAGCCAAAGCGGTACAGCCATTCTTGAGTTATAAATAGTATAACTACGACTTTCTTTTATATCCATATAGATATAGATATAGATATAGATATAGATATAGATATAGATATAGATATAGATATAGATATAGATATCACCAGTACCAACAGGACGAACTTAAATATCCCTAACGGTTCGAAAATTATTACTTTCTCGCTTTACGAAGTTGTTCGTATTCACATCAAAACTTTGTCCTCTATGAGTATTTCCGTGGTAACGTGTTTTGTTCACTTGTTATAATGAGATGGCCGATTTCGTAGAAGGATTAACTTATACTAGGTTGATTTCTGAAAAACAACATTTTTCTATACAATTGTTCCATTGTCTCTGAAATAAATCAAGTAATGACATTCTATTTTATGAACGAAGTAAATTGAATAAAAACGAGTTCAGAAAAATGTATACTTCAGGGTCTTTGAATAAAAGTCTGGAAAAACTTACGTAAAAGTTTTGTCCTTTACTTCGAATATGGTGTAAATTACAAAATATATTCAAAAGATGTATATCTGTTGAATATATTTTTACTTAAAACATTTGCAATAAGCTGCTCCTAAAAGTTAACAGCACTAGGTTGAACAGTTTCCGAGGTAATGGGTAAAATATACAGTCAAATTAAAATGGGAAATGTGGGGCTTAATGAAGTAAATGAAAGGTAGTAGAGTTAAATGTAGTTGAATATTAATAAATTAATAAAACAAAAATTATTTTCGACGCAATGTAATTGAAAAATGTATCGTTTTCAAAGAAAAAAAAATGATTAAAATCCATTCGAGGATAGGAACATTGACATTTTTATTTAGTTTTCAGTGTATACGGATTTCAAGCCAGAGATTCATTGAAATTTAAAACTTTTCGTCCTTTGTTGATGAGAGACATTGTTTTGAAAAAGGCAAGTTAGGGGTCTCCGATCTATTTCTCATGTTTCCATTACAGAAAAAACCCTTTGGACGATGCAGTAATGCGACGTGTTCAAATCTCATACTTTGCTGATAGAGGTGATTTCCTGGGCGTTCAACTTCTAGTAAAATATTGGTAGACGATTTAACTTTCAAGGAAAAGTTTTGTTCCTATTGTTATGAATCGAACGAAATTCAGATGTCAATATTCATGGATGGATACTCGTCTTCATTTTTACGAATTTCTATGATTGACAAGAATTTCGTGTAATATTTTTACAAAATATAAATTAAAACATTTCGGTACACGACATCGTATTTTACTCATGAATGTATAATTTGTAATTAGCAAGAATTTACGGATTATCACTAACAGTTTCATGATTATAAAAGAGTATTTTTTTATGCGTTATTACAAGATGAACATTATTTCCTTGTGTTACGCAATTATTTGTAGTGTCATATTATTATTTATTTCAATTGATTCATTCAATTGAATTTCTAAATACTCTTGACCAATGAAATATTAAATTTCTCATTTCTACGCAGTATTAATATTCTGGGTAATTATGAATTGCCAAAAATAAACATTAAAACAAATAATTGTTTTTGACAAGACTATTTATTTTCACGACTTTCTACGCAGTTAAAATGATCAAATATTTTTGCAGGGGCTTAGTGATGAAAAAACAATACGGCATATCATGAAGTACTTTATTTCTTTCATCGATGAGAATATGAAATTTTAACGTAGAAGAACTCTTCCTGATTTGCAACAGAAAGTCATAAGACAAATCGATATTCAATGCGTCATCCATTCTAACGCAAGGAAAGTTTCTTTGTGAAATCATATTTTCCGTTTTGGTCACAACATAGAGACAATGTTCATCATTGTTTCATTTGTTTGTTGCTAAATGGTACACAAGTTTCTCTAAGTATTCGTTGATGTTGGAATTTATTTTTTACTATAAATTTACTTTTTAAATAAATAAATAAAATTGACAGAGATACAAAAACGCTTTACCAAAAATGTTTACTGTGTAGGTCCATTCAGCATTGATTGTTTCTTTTGAAAGTCTATCAGTTTACAATTACCCAAATATTTTAGACACGATGTTCGTTTCCGAAACATCTTCCTACGAAATTCTCAAAATAATCGGTAAACTAAAACATAAATATTCGGTCGGTGTAGACGAATTTCCGGATTGTTTGTTATAGACTTATGGACTGTATAATTCTAAACAACCTGTAACGAGTATTGTACCGCAGTTTCTGGGTCAATGACCCCCATCTCGATAGGTTTTTCGTCCAGATTCCCTGATCCTTTGAGCAAATTATGAGATGACCCCTTATTTTGCTTCTGGACATAAATGTAACTTCATTATCTGTGCAAGTTTTCTAGAATTCAGTGGCTATTGTTAATCCAATTATCGTCCACCATGTCGTCGCAGCAGGAAGTATTATTCCCTCACAAAGGTCATGATGAGAGAATCCAAATTTATAGTTGACTTACCTATTAAAATAGATTTAATTACATCGGAGTGAATATTTTGTTAACAATCCCAGCAAAAAACAACGCTATTTTCTTTCTGTATACAAAATTCAAGTAGCAAATGGCTTAGGGTAGGGATCAGAGAATCATGACAACGTGCACAGAATTCGCTTCTCTACCATGTCACACACAGTTTTTAACGGTGTTGGTGTAAAATAAATAAAACAATCAATAAAAATATCACGATATAGCAGTATTCAGGTTTTTCAATAAAATGAATTTTATCTGCGAGTACTTTAATCACAGTAAAAAAGATGAACTTTTCTTGAACTGAATGAAATTTCTATGATCAGATGAAGTTGCAATGCTTATTTACTGTTGTAAAATCAATGACGGACACACATACTACGTCTAACATACATGCTAACATTATATCTTTGTTTTCAACTACTTTCGAGTTTACATTGACAAAAAATATTTATTTCTGTATATACGTCTTTACAATCTTAAATTATTAGGAATTAACTGACCTTTTCCCCTATGTAAGATTTTTTAAGTCCCTTTGGGTAACTTTCGCATATTTTTGATATCTCAATTAATGAATTGCTGCAATTGTTTTCAACTAAACCTTTTCATCCGAGCATACTACTGCACTTCCATGAAAGATGTCCAAAAACTCCAAGAAAAAGTCAAGGAGGAGTAATAGGAGAAGCAAGAGTAATAGGAAAAGGAAAAGTGTAGGAGAAGACAAAAGAGAAAGATGAACAGCAGAAGAAAATGGAGAAAGATGAGCAGGAGATGAAAAAGGAGAAAGAGGATCAAGAGAAGAAAATGATGATGATGAGTAGGAAAAGAAAAGAGGCGAGCATGAGGAAATAAAGAAGAAGGAGAGAATGGAAAGGTAAAGGAGAAGAAGAATAGAAGTAAAAGGAGGAGAGCAGGCGAAGAAAAGGGAGGAGAATAGGAGAATAAAAGAAGGAGAATAGGTGAAAAAAGGAGAATAGTAGAATAAAAAGGAGAAGGAGAATAGGAGAATAAAAAGGAGGAAAATAGGAGAAGAAAAAAGAGAAAGAGAATAGGAGAATAAAAAAGAGAAGGAGAATAGGAGAAGAAAAAGGAGGAGAATAGGAGAAGTAAAAGGGAAGGAGAATAGGAGAAGAAAAAGGAGAAGCAGAGCAGGAGAAGAAAAAGTAGTAGAGCAGGAGAAGAAAAAAGAGGAGAGAAGCGCAAATTAATATTAGCACTAAGAGCATGTCATTCAATCATTTTACTTTTAAAGATCTATTTTAATACATAATTTCGCCAGCGAATCTTCCGTCGTGAGCACTGCCGGCCGACGACGGGTGGCCTCCGCCCGCTTGTTGCCTCACGACGGATCCCTGGAGTGCGCCTTTGCAAGATTAAGAGCGTCAATATTTAAGCACCTGGGCTAAGCTCGCAGTGGACTAAGTCCCCCGCCTCCGACGTCCCCGCCTCCGACGTCCCCGCCTCCGACGTCCCCGCCTCCGACGTCCCCGCCTCCGACGTCCCCGCCTCCGACGTCCCCGCCTAGGAGGAGAATAGGAGAAGTAAAAGGGAAGGAGAATAGGAGAAGAAAAAGGAGAAGCAGAGCAGGAGAAGAAAAAGTAGTAGAGCAGGAGAAGAAAAAAGAGGAGAGAAGCGCAAATTAATATTAGCACTAAGAGCATGTCATTCAATCATTTTACTTTTAAAGATCTATTTTAATACATAATTTCGCCAGCGAATCTTCCGTCGTGAGCACTGCCGGCCGACGACGGGTGGCCTCCGCCCGCTTGTTGCCTCACGACGGATCCCTGGAGTGCGCCTTTGCAAGATTAAGAGCGTCAATATTTAAGCACCTGGGCTAAGCTCGCAGTGGACTAAGTCCCCCGCCTCCGACGTCCCCGCCTCCGACGTCCCCGCCTCCGACGTCCCCGCCTCCGACGTCCCCGCCTCCGACGTCCCCGCCTCCGACGTCCCCGCCTCCGACGTCCCCGCTTCCTACGTTCCCGCCTCCGACGTCCCCGCCTCCGACGTCCCCGCCTCCGACGTCCCCGCCTCCGACGTCCCCGCCTCCGACGTCCCCGCCTCCGACGTCCCCGCCTCCGACGTCCCCGCCTCCGACGTCCCCGCCTCCGACGTCCCCGCCTCCGACGTCCCCGCCTCCGACGTCTCTGCCTCCGACATCCCCGCCTCCGACGTTCCTGCCTCCGGGACGTCCCCGCCTCCGACGTCCCCGCCTCCGACGTCCCCGCCTCCGACGTCCCCTCCTCCGACGTCCCCGCTTCCTACGTTCCCGCCTCCGACGTCCCCGCCTCCGACGTCCCCGCCTCCGACGTCCCCGCCTCCGACGTCCCCGCCTCCGACGTCCCCGCCTCCGACGTCCCCGCCTCCGACGTCCCCGCCTCCGACGTCCCCGCCTCCGACGTCCCCGCCTCCGACGTCCCCGCCTCTGTTGTCCCCGCTTCCGACGTTCCTGCGTCCGACGCGTCCGCCACTGACGACCCCGATGATATTGATGATGGAAGAAGTATAACTCTGAAAACTGAAGAGGTGTATGTATGAAGTTACATGAACATACATACGCCATACAAACCAGTTTTCGAGAGTATATTGTTATGTACCTAATATATACCTAAAAGTGGCCCACTAACAAGTATTCAAGTATTAAATGCCAATTGATTGAATTGCAACAATGCTATTGTTTAGGCTAATATAGGAAAAGTACAAGTAGTTTCACAAAATGTACAACAAATTAAATGATCTGTTATGAATTGTTTACAGGAATTTTCGTTAATGATCTTCTAAAACATTAGTGTATCACTTTAAATAAGTGACTTCTAGGGTAGTTCAGTTATGTTTCCCATTTGATTAATAAGCTTTCATTGGAACATTGGGATCTATGATTTCTCGTCAAGTGGAGAGAGCAGATAATTTGGGATTACAATGGTAGGTTCTAAAAGACGTTGCTTTACACGTTCGGCGGCCGGGTTCATTTTGCGGTCGAAATAAGCATATTTAGTTTGACCAATGCAGGTATTTTCATAATAAAGTATTCAATCAACACAAACATATCACAACTTGAAACTTGGAGAACAACATTTAACTTTCAGCGTCTCATCTGGAGACAAATATTTTAGACTACACCAGTGAAAATAAATCGAATCAGAAAGTCAAAATGATAAACACAGTCATACCTACATATAGACAGTAATTTCATGTGTATAGATACGTTTTTATGAAGCACCCTTCACAGGGCTCACGCAAGTTGGCAAAGCGTTATGAAGCCTTACGAGAACAAACGACGCACAGCATACGAATTTCCCGCTCTTCTTTCGCCTGCTCTGCGCCTAAGTAGGCCGTTTGTGCGACAGCAACGGAACAAAATTACATCAGGAACTCTAAGCGGTGCATCCACATCCGAGCGAGCTTTGTGGCTTTGTAGTACCTGTCGAGCATCGAGTGAGCGCGGAAGAGCGCATCCCGGCCGGGCGAGATCTGCTTGTGCCTTTGTGAGCAACACGCTAATCACGTTGCTTCAAAGAGAACGCCCCAAAGGCGGCGTGCTAAACGTGCTAGATGCCAGTGCGCGTTCGCATATTTGTTTCTCCGAAAAATGTTCTGCACGTTGTGTTGAAACTATCTTCTCCTAACGACGAATCCACTATTCTCTACAGGAATTACTACATTTCGAGGCTCTCTTTAGCGCACCCTAAACCGGGAGCGGTGGCTCAGTGCATCAACTGATGCTACCGCAGCGCCTCTGACCGGGAGGTCCTAGGTTACCACTCCCCTCGGCGGCAGGATTTTCGACACTAGCTTTCCAGCTAGGTCATATTCAGTCGCCGTCAGGAGGAGAATTCTAGCGACCGGCTGTTCTGATCGGTAATTTTCCGTGGTTTCTCTGATCAACACCAGGCGAATGCCGGAGCAGTACCCTACCAAAGGGGCCACGGACCGCGCGCGATCTGTCCTTCCTCTTCCTTGTCCTATCCTCTCCCCTTTCACACACACTTACACTAACATGCACTACACTACCACATATTCCTGGAGACCGGTCGGGAGCTTAGAGCTTCTCCCGGGTGGGGCGGTGCCCCGCTGATGGGAGAGTCCTGGTTAGGGGGAAACCCCACTAGCCGACGGTAGGTCGGCGCCGGATCTCGCCATCCAGCAGGGGAAGATCACCGCCATCTCTCGAGAAAAAAACATGCACTTCACTAACGGGACTAATGACCGAAGCAGTTGACGCGCCCGGAAACACTAAAAAATCAATAAATCAATTTAGCGCACCCTAAGAAAATTAGTACACTAAAACAACCTGCAATAAGACTTTCGTTTGTCTGAAAATAAAAATTGCATGTTCCGTTGGGACTATTTTACCAGAATGAGGAAATCAGTTTCCAAGAAAAGATTGTCATGAATGCTACATTTCTTCCTTGAACCATTATTTTTAACTGCTCCCATACAAGATCAATAAATTTGGATGTTCTTTAATATTACACTCTTGTATCCCCGAAAAATACTTTGATCGTTGTGTTGAAAATACTTTCCCCTAAGGTCGAAATCAGTTTTCACGACAGGACAGTAAGGAATTACACAGTTCTTTCGTGAGACGTTCTTTAGCAAACGCTTAGAAGATTAGTGCCCTTGGACAACCTTCAATACGAAACATTTGTACCACTAAACAAATTGCACTCTGTTGGAACCATTTTACCACAATGCCAAAATTAGTTCCGGCAAACAACGTCGTGAATACTACATTTCGCTCTTCAATTATTATTTTTAAGCACTTCACACACAAGATAAATGTATTTAGATAACCTTTAATATTACATAATTTTTTCCAGGAAAAATATTTTGCACCTTTTAGTCGGAATTATCTTCCGCCAATCACTTTTTTTAAAATAGCAATGTAGCCAAGGCTCCAATATTTGTTCAACGAAACATTCATCTTATCGCCTCAAGCAAGATCTGACATTTTAGTGAACTATTAGAAACCCTGAAAAATATTTTGCTGTTGAATAGAAACCATCTTCCCCGGGAGGCTGGAATATGATTTTTCCAAGAAACTGCAAGGAATATTGAATTTTTTCAGAGCGTAATTTTCCTTGCGCATTCCATACACGATCGGTATTTGAGGTCAAACTTTAATATTGCTTATTAGTTACCCTGAAAAATATTTTAAGGGTAAGTTGGAACTACCACCCTCCAATGCTAGAAAAGCTACTCAAAGGATGTTAACATAAGCGACAAACTCTATTATACCTTAAGTCCAACTTAAAATGCATCAAGGACCACAACACCTTTAATATGGTTGCGTGCCATATTTCCATTATTCGGACGATCCACACCCAATCCATTCTTCCCCGTACAGTCTGCCCTACTGCTCTGAAATGGGAGGGGGGAGGGGCTGGAACTTTGCATAATATGAATCCCTACCATGCATAACGCAGTGAAACACAGTTTGATGATTTTGAATTTCTCAATTTACTATAAAAAAACCTTAAATCTAAACCTAACATATTTTTACATAAAGGGAGTTGACCCCAGCAGCGGGCGTGCGCTAGACTCACAATGTTCTCGCCCAACATATTAGATGCTAGGGACTTTCACTTTTGACTAATAACCTTCAGCATGCCACCAGTTGGACAACTCTACCCTACGCAGTCGCTGAGAGCCAACCTTGACAGGGTGTTTAATTCCTTTAAAGAGAATGGGTCACGAGGAAGTATTGTCATTGCCCCAGCAGCTGACAGGGAAGTCCTAAAATTCCACATGAATCAGGAAGGGTGAATTATATTGTAAAATATTTCTAATTTTTTAAAATATTTTATTTTAAAATTTATAATCCCTTCCGAACGATTTCCATTCAATCTCATATTAAAAACGATTTAAAATTTTGATTTCACTTTAAAAATATCATTATTGAGATAACAATGAAAGATTAACATCTTTCGGTAAAAATTAAAAAAAAAGAACAATACGTTGACGGAAGTACATTTTATTTCGAGAGAACGGATATTTCCAGTGCGCTTTGTTACCTTCAATTTTCAGAGAAGCTCACTTCCCATGTTCCCGCTCGCATATCAACAAGCGGATATGGGAGAAATGGAATTCGTGTCTTGTTTTCTGCTGAAGTGTTTGCACGCGCGTAGCATGTTTCGCGTAACGCTACTAGTGCAATATCAACATGGGGCTGTGTAACCTGCCTGCTCCATTCTCTCGTTGAGGGAATCATGAGCCCAGTTACTGAAACGAATGCAAGGTTACATACGACGTAATAATTAGTACGTTGTACTTAATATTTCGATTTTTTATGAGGTATTTCTGCGATCTGAGGATATCAGTCTGTGAGATACATTATTTTTTTGACAGCCAATTTCAGTAGCCAATCGATCCGACGGACTCGAAACGAACCGTGAATTTTGGGGGAATTTTGAGTTAGGAGAGCTGTTAGATAACAAAATTGAAGATATTCCAATGAAAGGTGTTGATCGAGTTTATTTAATTTTAATAAGTAATATTTTAGTTCTTTCGCTACATCTAGTTTGATTTTTTATTTAATACTCTAAATAACAACCACAAATTATTTCAATATTTTAATTTAATTGGAAGATGAATTGTTTAGAAATTAAGTTACCTACAAACAAGTATTTTTAACATTAATATTTACTAGACATTTTTTATCATTACTAGGGGTAATATCCTGGATATTATTAATTGATTGGTAAGTATGCGAAATAAAGGAAGAAGTACATCCCTATGTTACCCATGTTAATTTTATTATATATATATATATATATATATATATATATATATATATATATATATATAAAACGATCTTACTTCCAGGGATCATTTCCTAAATATTTAACATTTGAACATTCGTAATGCAAATCAGTTCAAAAATCTGATTTACTATCATTCGTGTTTGAACGGTTTTTTATTAAATTATGAAAAAATAGTTTTGTTAAAAGTGAAAAAAAACAAGAATTTGAATAAATTAACTTCAAAATTTTGGTGCTAAATTTCTCATGTTCTTTATCGCGCGGTGGCTTCCTGATCCTTAAGATGGTCATCTGGAACCCCCTCATTGTTTCTTTTTCTTTTACCACCTTGATTAGTATTCTGCGTTTGTTTTAGGAGATAATTTAATTTTTTCGCATGTTGTTTGGCAGTGTATTGGAGGATAAATTTGGTATTTCTTCCAACAGACATTTCCAATTGTTTCATCCCTACGATAGATGTTTTATTTACAGAACAATACTTTACTTGTATTCTTATTGAATATAATTACTTCCATATGACTACTTACAACAACACAGTTACAACAATACAATTACTTCTATTCTAATTTACAACAATAGGAGCTTTCTTCAGAGTAAACAAATGAACCATACCAGACGTAAACTAACAGTGCAGCGATGAACAGCAAACAATATCTCAAACTTTGCAAATATCTAAAAAAAAAAAAAAAAAAAAATACTTCTTCCCTTTATTCATTCTTCCAAAGGTTACAATCACTCTTTAAATGCCCTGACTACACCATAGTTCCATTAAATTATTTTTTTTAGGGACTAAAACCTAGTAAAACATGCATGAACTATAAACAAGCGTATTCAGGAGACGACAGGAAATAAAATGGCGTCACTTTAAAAAACGCTGTTTTCCCGAGATTTTATGCATTTCTCCCATCAAAAGAAGATTAAGGATAAAAATAACGTGAAACAAAAACATTGGAACACTATTTTGGCCAAAATGAAGAGATATATTGTCTTACAATCACTTCAAGGTAATTTCAGAACAAAAATATGTTCCTTTTGTTCGATATAGAGGATATTATGATTTAAAATTTGACTTTCGTTTTTGTCTGATTCCATACGAGATCAATTAAACGTTTCCAGAAATACATTATGCAATTAATTTATTTAATTACTTTTTAAATTATACACTCAATCGGTATTTTAACGTAGATTCCATATAAAAATTAGTAACAGGAAAATTTATATAAAAGCATATTTCAATTAGAAATGAACAAAAAAATATAATATCTGTTCTCTACGTTAATACATTTAAAGAGAACAATAGTTCATGCCTTTGTTGTGTACATGCACTTGTCGAAGCTAGTCCTGTTTCCGACGACACAAGTGGTACGCAGCAATCCGACCGCCAGCCGCTGTTTGCTCTGAGGAGACGAGGGCCGTGGAAATCGCCCTCGCGGCGCAACTCGCGCTGACGTCATTAGCCCAAGGATATTGGATTCACGCGGCAGAAGAAAGCGGCGGCCTGGGCGGCGGCGGCGGCAGGGGGAGGGGGCGACGGAGTGGCGGCGCGGCGTCCGCGTCCAGTGACGTAATGGACGGTGGAGCCTCCGCACCGTTCCGTTTGCCGGAGTGAGGTGGGGTGGGGAGGAGATGGAGGGGAGGGGCGGGGAAGGACAAGGCGGGGCGATGCAGGACGGAGCTGAGCAGGAGGGAGCGCGGAGGGCCGGGAAGGGATGGGATGGGATGGGGTGTGACGAGGTGAGGCGGTGTAGAGTGGAGCTGGGTGGAGTGGAACTGGGCGGAGCTGAATGGAACCGGACGAAGGTGAACGGAGCGGCGAGGACCAGAGCTGGACGGAGCTGGGAGGCTACCGGGGATATGTGCTTCGTTCTACACGGAGAAATACGGTTGGGGAGAGAGAGGAACAAAGAGCCAATTGCGGAAGCCCGGATGTAACGAAGAGCAGGGAAACGTGTGAAGGAGCGGAATGAATGGAAGGCACAGAGCAGGAAGGAGGGCGTAGGTGAGGAATGCAGAACTGGCGGTAGGAGAAGCAGTGGCCGCGAACTGTGAGGTGTGGTGGGGTTGGTGTTCTGATGTAAGAATTGGCAGCGCGTGATAGACGATGGTAGTGTGCAGAAGGGAGTGGTAATGTGTCGAAGAGAGAAGATGGAACGGGAAGTGAAGTGAGGAACGAGAAGTAGGAACTAGGATGAGGAGCGTGATGTACGGCACATCGTGGCGGTGATGGACAAACTAGTGAGAGGAGAACAAAATTGGGCGTGGAGGGCAAAATAGCGCAAGGAGGACAAAATAGGGTGGGAAAACAAAATAGGGCGAGGAGGACAAAATAGGGCGAGGAGGACAAAATAGGGCGAAGAAGACAAAATAGGGCGAAGAAGACAAAATAGGGCGAAGAAGACAAAATAGGGCGAAGAAGACAAAATAGGATGAGGAAGAGGAGGAAGTAAAGATGTGGTACGATGTGATGTGATGTTTTGAGAAGCAGTCGGGAGTGACGATGCGTGGTGCTCTGAGAGGCGACGAAGTGGATGCGTCGTTGATGAGTGAACGGACTATGAGAAATGAGCGGCGCAGGCGATGAAAGGAGCAGGCACGGAGTGCAAGCCACGGGAAAGATGAGGCAGATCCTGCTTGTCAGGCGTGTGAATGGCTCTGTGGGGAGGAGGAAAAGACGGAGTTTTGGTCGGTAAGCTTAAGTGACGAAATATTGCCATGTGGCTTCTGCGCGGCGAGAGTGCGATTGATTGATTGTTTGATTGATTGATTGATTGGTTGATTGATCAGAGATTCCGGGCGCGTCAACTGCTAAGATGATTAGTCGCGCTAAGGTGATAAGTAGGTTTTTCACGCAGAAAGTGGTGATGATTTCCCCCTTCCCACATGGATGGCAAAATCCGGCGCCAAACTACACGTCGGATATTGTTTTTATGGGTGGAGCATTGGTGTTAATCGGAGAAACCACGGAAAACTACCGATTAAAGCAGCCGCTAGCTAGAAGTCTCTTCTCGCCAGCGGTTGAATTCGACCCAGCTATGAAGCTAGTGTAAAAATCTGCTACCTTTGGATCTTGAAGCGTAGGACATCTTGTCCAGGCACTGCAGTAGCCTCAACTGATGCCATGAACCGCCTAAGCCGATGCGAAGGGTCGCAAAGGGCAAAAGGAGTGGACTTGAAGACGCGGCGCGGCAAACGGCGAAGTACAACTCTGCGGATGTGGAATCGAATGGGAAATCCAGACAAAGAAAGAGGGATGAGATGACAAGTACTGATCACTTCCGAAGGTGTGAGAGGAGAGAAGTGAAATTGGAAGTTGGACGTGAGCGAGACCGTTGGCAAAGGAAAGAGCATGAGAAAACGATATCAAGGGCGCGAACGAGGGGGAGAGCAAAAGCGCGAGTTAGGGCGAGGGCGAAGGCGGGGTCGAGCCCGAGGACGATTGGAGGGCGGGCACTGAGAGGTTGTGGTCGGGGGCGAGTGCGAGGTCAGGAGGGGGCGTGGGCGACGCCGAAGCAGATGTGATGCGTTCGTGGAGGCATGCTGCCAGCAGCGGCCGGCTTCAGCGTAAGGGGCGCAGCGGGCGCGAATGGCAGAGAGCGAGAGAGAGCCCAAGGAGCGAGGGCCGGGAGTAGGACGGGGAGGGTAAGGAGAGGCGGTGCGGTTAGGGGGAAGGGGAGGGTAGGAAAGGCGGCGCGCTTAGGGGTGGGTGGGGGAGGGAGGACGGGGCTGTTTCTCGGATGCATTCGGGTGGGAATGGAAGGAGGAGCGGATCGGGGACTGGGCGGAGTTGGGCAGGAAGACGGGGCAGGGAGGCGGGGCTGGGTTGGGGGAGGGGAGGGGAGGGAGGGGGAAAGAGGGAGGGGGAGAGGAGAGGAGAGCGAGAAGAGGCCACTCCGGGCAGAGCCGGGCGAGGTGGAGTGAGACGGTGTGGGGAGGAGGGAGACGAGAAGGGGCGGAGTGAGACGGGGAGGGGAGGACTGGGACAGGGAAGGGAGGACTGAGACGGGGAGGGGAGAACTGAGACGGGAAGCGGCGGTGTGAGACGGGGAGGGGCGGGGCGGAGCGAGTCGGAGTGAGAAAAAATGGGATATGGGATGAGGGAAGCGGGGCGGGACGAGGCGGTGCGGAAGGGGGCGGGGCCGAGCTAAGCGGGGCGGGGCGGGGCGGGGCGCCTGCGGGCTGCTCCTCTTGACGAGCCGGCTGGGAGCCGCGCTTCTGCTTCACTTGCCGCCATGTGGGAGGCTGCTGATTGAAAGTACTGAGGTGTGAACGGCGCTGGAATAGAGCTCCCGAGGGCCGCGCCGCGGCGCCGTCGAGGGAGCTGCCGTTCGGAGGGGGAGGGGGACGGGGAGAGCTCGGGCGTGAGCGGGATGCGGGCGGGGAAGAACGCTGGCAGGACGGCGCCGATGAGTCGATGACGGGAGGCTTGCTGTGGTCGGGCTCCAAATGGAAGGGGTCGGGATGAGATGGAGTGGAATAGAATGAGAATGAACAAGAGACGATTGTGTGGGAAGGCATAAAATGGCACACGAATTACTAACAGAAGGATTAGAAATAGCTGCATCGTCAATCCAAATGTGGGTTAGGAATTTCTACGGCAGATTGGATTTTAAGCACGTGTAAGTTAAAGAGAATGTGTAGGGAGAACAGTGGAAGGTTAAATGCAATATAACAGAGAAAAGCTTTATTGCGTGTTGGAGTTAGTCTGAAACAAAGCTGTAGTCTTCCAATATATAAACATTTACAACTGCAGTACTTTAACTTCGTATAGTAAAAAGCAAAAATACATTGCTTCGTTAATAATATTCAGCATTAATTCTCATACTGAGATTGTCTTGTATTATGCTGTCGATATATAATACGCTTAGAGAAGATTGTGGTCCTGCTCCATTCAAAAGAAACAATCGTCAGAGATTCACGTTGTCTTATTTGATACGGAATTACTCCAGTGCTGCATCAAAAAGACTTAAGATGTTTAAATAGAAGCTTACAAATTATGATATACAGGCGCACGTGCAAATCTCAGAAGACGTTACACAGACTCCAAAGTGAGACGCTTTATGGTTTCGTATGCAGTAATTTAAGGGATTCCCTTACCTATGAGTTTTGCACAAGTTGTCGGACACAATAGGAATGGGTAGCCAAAAGGAACAATAGGAATTAAATTTTACTAATTAAACTTCTAAATTAAAACAATGATTCGCAAAGTGTGGAATATTTTCAGAGGTACACAGTTGAGTTACATTATGTGTAGTAGCATGTATTCCGTGTATAATATTTTTACGTATTATCAAAATCGTTAAACCCTTCATTTAATGTAATGGTTTACCAACATAACATATTAGAGGCATATTCTGGAAGTAGAGAACGTGCTTATTCAACACATTGGTATAATTAATAATGGTGTGAAATTCATACCAAATAAAGTACTAAATAATATGAAAGATTTCTAAAAAGGTGATCAATGAAAACAGTTAATTTTTAAGTTTCCAGTGTTTTTCATTTCACACGGAGGCTCTACGAAGATTTTGGAGGTGGATAAGGCTCTTTGGTGATGGATAACAATGAACATTATCTCAAAAAAATCTATTTTTCGAATAGACAAACAATGCATTTTGAAAACTTTGACACAAATATAAGTTACATTGTACGTGAGTTTCGGGCCCGTATAATTTCAAACGTCCTAATTATGTTCTATTACCGTGGCACAAATGAGCGTTTTTCGCTCGAGAACTCCGAGATTCACTTCATACTGCCCATCCCCCTTCCCATTCGGTGGAGTGTAAGGAAGCACCGGAGACGAAGTGCGGGCGGGCGGGCGGGCGAACGGGCGGGAGACAGGGAGTGCGGGAGAATTAAAGGGCGAGCGGCAGAAGGAAAGGACGAACGGGAGAACGAAAGGGCGGGTGGGAGAACGAAAGGGCGGGCGGGAGAACGAAAGGGCGGGCAGGAGAACGAAAGGGCCGGCGGGAGAACGAAAGGGCGTGCAGGAAAAAAAGGGGGCGGGAGAACGAAAAGGCGGGGAGGGGGAGGACGAAGGGGCTAGCGAGAGAAAAAAGGGCGGCGGAAGAACGAAAGACTGTGTGGGAGAACAAAAGACTGTGCGGGAGAACGAAAGGGGGCGGGAGAACGAAAGACTGTGGGGAAGAACGAAAAGGGGGCGGGAGAGTGGAGGGGGGCGGGAGAACGAAAGACTGTGGGGAAGAACGAAAAGGGGGCGGGAGAGTGGAGGGGGGCGGGAGAACGGAGGGGGGCGGGAGAACGGAGGGTGGCGGGAGAACGAAGGGGGTCGGGAGAACGAAGGGGGTCGGGAGAATGGAGGGGGAAAACGAAAGACTGTGCTGGAGAAGAAAAGGGGGCGGGAGAACGAAAGGGGGGCAGGAGAACGAAAGACTGTGCTGGAGAAAGAAGGGGGCGGAAGAACGGAGGGGGCGGGAGAACGAAAGACTGTGCTGGAGAAGGAAAGGGGGCGGGAGAACGAAAGGGGGCGGGAGAATGAAAGATAGTGCGGGAGAACGACGGGATGGGCGGCAGAAGGAACGGGTGGGAGGGAAAAGGAAAGGGTGGGCAGGAGAACGAAAGGGCGGGCGGGCGTACACACGGGCGGTGGCGCAGCGGTCCAATGCGCGATCGCTCGCCGCCCTCCCCGCACGCTCTCGCGTCCCCGCAGATCTGCATGCAAATTGGATCGACCTCACCCCAGATTGCCGAGCGGCGGCCCTGGCGACACGCGCGCCCTTGTCTCCCTGCGCCCAGAGACGATCCCCCCCGCCCCGCCGCTGCCCTTTCTTGGAGCTCCAGGAGCAGCGCTGGGCCGCAGGACCATGCCATGGCCCGCCCTCCCCCGCCCCGCTCCGCCCCTCCCCGCCGAGCCCGCGTCCACGCCCATGCACACACCCAAACACAGACGCTCCATCAACGAAACCGGCGGAAACCGAGCAAAAGCGGTGAGGATGTCATTACAGAGGGAGTGAATAGTTACTCGTATTTGGCAAACATATTTTTCTACCCTCATTGGATTGTTCTATCATCTGATGGCGGTAACCCTTTGCATAATGATACCCATTACAATACTGATTTCATTACGATGCAGGTTCTTGACTAATCACAGAGAATTTTATAAACCAAGAATTGACAATTAATCATTGGGAATCGATCTAGTAAATGTTCGATTGTGTTCATTAAAGTAAACTTGATATTATATTATGTTCGTCAGTTTTATTATTAATAATTTTTACGAGGAACATTGTTTAAAATAAATTGGATTTTACTTTCACATTGATCCTATTTGTCTAGCTCTGTGGTAGTTATTGAAGGGAACATTTGATTGACTTTAAGACCAGAACCCGTCTTTTTGTGTTAAATGGTTCTGCCGCATGATGGTCCTTAAAATCTGGCGTGGAGTTGACACCTCCAGATATGAGAAAAAAGAGAAATGCAGAATACGTACGTACAACACAGAATATGTATATTACAAAACAGTTGTAAATAGTAAATAGATTAAATGTTATCTACAATGTTCAATGTCTTTAATTTCATTATTCATAGAAAACATCTTTCAATGAGTTGTTTTTATGGTAATGGAAATATATTCCTTTAAAATGTTAAAACTTAACTTTTGGATTCCCTCACAGGACTGGCAGACCAAAGCCACCTGCGGCAGGGTAGGGCAGAGAGCTGTCCGCTAGCTAGCCTTTGCTGAATCCTGCATGTCTACAGCTACGAAACGATTCAATGTAAAACTAATTGATAAAAGTTACCATAAGTCGTTGAAAAAGTACCGTATGATACTCGATGTAATGGGCATTGAAACACTCGTGAAATTTACGACATTCGCCCCTTCCTTGCTCATATCGTAATATCACACTCGTACATCATCGTTTCATAATGTCCTATTCTATGTACTAAACCGTATTCCTCAAAAGAAGTTATTATGAAAATGGTTGAACGTCTGACGACCGTTATCTTAAATAACAGACTCCACTATTGCTTCTTTTTAGAAAATTCAAATTTTTCCGTTTGCTCTTTATTTTTCTAAATTCTTAATAACTATTTCGTATCCGAAAATGAAACTTTTCAATAATATCTTTATTTAGTTCTCCGTATTACCTCCATCTCGGTATTACAACGATAAAAAATATCCTCCCCCCCCCCGCGAAGTCTCGCCACACTCCTCTCGCCAGACCCGTCTGGCCAGATCCCCTTGGAACAACCT
The DNA here is from genome assembly GCA_011170035.1 of Teleogryllus occipitalis. NCBI lineage: Eukaryota > Metazoa > Arthropoda > Insecta > Orthoptera > Gryllidae > Teleogryllus > Teleogryllus occipitalis. The sequence goes on along the minus strand of BLKR01012080.1, from coordinate 3,794 downwards.
TTTTGTATTATGCACAGATTTAGCTTGCACATATTGCACGTCTAATAGTATGTCACACACAATATTATTACTTGACAAAGAACGAAATAAATAATTTTGGTATGCAAATAGGAAACTTTCGTTGCACATAAGAATACGATAAGGAAAGGTCAACAAACGTACGGTGGGCAACGTACGGTGCATATGCTTCCCGTTAATGTACAGGTCACCGACGACCTGTGATGTGACGAAAGTTTCGACGATGGGTATGATGGGTACGATGGGCATGATGAGGTTAATGAATGAATGCTTTATTTTACGTGGCGAGACTCAGGCCATGAGGCCTGCTCTTCCGTCTGACCACACGCAATTTCGTTACGCTCCTTTCACCTACTAGGGATGAAAGAAGGTATTACTTGGCGACAAAACAGGAAATTCGAATTACGCTCAGAGGCTTCATTTAAGCTTGAGGATCATTTACATGGAGTAAATCTACTAACATGGGACAGCCGGCTTTACTTCCCCTCTGAAGGAAGGCGCACGAAGGATTTTTTCGCCCTTAAAAATCCACGGTTTCGATCGGGTTTGAACCCGCGAACTTGGGTATAACATAACAGCCCAATACGCTAACCGTTACACCATCGCCGCCGCAAAAATTAGTGCGTGTTATGACGTCCTTTCTCCCCTGCTGGAAAGTAGATTCGCCGCCACCCAAGCCATCGGCTTATGGGTGTTTTTCCCTCCAAACATTTTCATCATGTGTGACTCAGCCGCTGAAGGAAAGAACCAATATTCCGATTGGACTTCCGACACGTGTGAAAGTGTAGCACATGTGGGTGGAGGTGTGTGTAAATTAGTGGCGAGTGTAGGATAGTGAAGGGGAAGGAAAGATATCGCGCTGACAGTGTCCCGATTGTTACAATTCTTGTGAGACATTCATCTGGTTTTGATTGAAGAAACGACGGAAAACTCCCGATCAGAGCAGCTGGGCGGTCGGATTTTCCTCCTGGTCGGTGTTGAATACGACCGAGCAATGCAGCTGTCATACATTAGTTACCCTCAGGAGACGAACATTAAAAATTTTGGTGATCCCAACAATAACGCATCACCAATCCCTTATCTGTTTTTGTTTCCATGGCGCCTCCCTCTCCACAGCTTCATTTGATCAACGTTATTGAAACATTGTTCCGATTTTCTTGGTGATGTGAACGGGTTTCGTCATTATTTACACTTTTTTCCTATCAAATTTTTCACTTAATTTATTCTATTTTATTGTTTTAAAAGTTGTGAACAATTATCCGTTTTGTCTTTTTGAGATAGATGAACGACGTGTTTATCACAATTTTTTGCCTATGGTTCAAGCAGCCTTTTCTTGAATATCTTCTCGAGGTTTTGAATTTATTTCCCAGATTCTATCTAAATTTTTAAATTACGACTTGTAATATAAAACTAATCTGTGATTTAAACTATTATTTTTATTGTAATGAGCAAATAACTTTTTAACAACTCTGGTAGAAAATCAGTGGTAAATTACTGAATATTTTAATTTTTATTGATAATTATTTTCTTGTAAAACCAAGATTATCTCTTCAAAATTTGCTTCTCATTCTTCGGTCATTTGTAGTTAATTAAACATCTCTTTCTCTATAATTAAATTTCTCACTAATTAATTCATTTTCTATCAGTACGTGTGAATTGCTTACCAATGAGCTGGGGAAATGGAAAGAAAAGTGGACACAGCTAATATATATTTTACTTTACTTTGATTTCAATTGTAGGATTTCACTTCACCTCCTTCCATTGAAGGCGTGATGAAACTGTACTCAGAACTGAATAAAGCCATTCAGTTTTGTTTTGAGAATTAAATAAAGCACAGAAAGGAAAAATCTTGTTTCAAAATCAAAGACAAAATTCGTAATTAGTTGAGTTTTCTCTGTGACGGTTAGTTATTAACAGTAAAAATACGGTTTTAGTTTATGGAAAAGAGTAAATTGCTCTTAATATTATTAAATAATAATTGAGTTTCATTGTACGGATGACATTTTATTTGACTTTAAAAGTTATACTTGCAAACATTACGTCCGGACTGTTAATTCCTTGCCAGCCAGAAGAGCTCAAATGTACTCCTGATTGTTCACACATGAAAGACTGTAAACAACTCAAGAAAAAAAAAGAAAACCGGGAGACAAAACAAACACCGGTTATTGCTTCGACATTCCATGCAGAAGGCAATCAACTTCTCGATTCGCGAAAACAGAATCACAATGTGGAAGGAATCGAAAAGGAGCTTCAACGAGTTCGCCCTTCACCCACAGCTCATTTACCAGCAAAGATGGCTCAGGGCATGAGCTGATGTCACTGCAGGACATTGGTCCTATGGCGGAGGGGGAAGAGAGAGAGAGGAGGGTGGAAGGGAGGAAGAGAGGGAGAAGGTGGGTGGAAGGGGAGGAGGAAGAGAAAGAGGGAGGAAGAGAAAGGAAGACAAAGAGAGGGAGGAAGCGAAAGAGGAAGAGGGAAAAAAGGAGGGAGAGAGGGAGGAAAGACAGAGAGGGATGGAAGAAGAGAGAGAGGAGAGGAAGAGACGGGAGAGAAGGAGAGGGGAAAGAGGAAGAGAGAGGGGGAGGGAGGAAGAGAGAGGGAGAGGGAGGAAGAGAGGGGGAGGAGGGAAGAGAGAGAGGGAGGGAGAAAGAGAGAGGGGAGGGAGAAAGAGAGGGGGAGGGAGAAAGAGAGAGAGGGGGAGAAAGAGAGAGAGGGGGAGAAAGAGGGAGAGGGAGGGAGAAAGAAGGAGAGGGAGGGATAAAAAGAGGGAGGAAGAGAGAGGGAGAGGGAGGAAGAGAGAGGGGGAGGGAGGAAGAGAGGGGGGAGGAAGAGAGAGGGAGGAAGAGAGAGGGAGGGAGGAAGAGAGAGGGAGGGAGGAAGAGAGAGGGAGGGAGGAAGAGAGAGGGAGGGAGGAAGAGAGAGGGAGGGAGGAAGAGAGAGGGAGAGAGGAAGAGAAGGGGAGAGGAAGAGAGAGAGGAGGAAGAGAGAGTATAGGGAGACGATAGAATAAGAAAGAAGAAGGCAAGACTCCGCGCGGTCCTTGGCCCGTTTGTGAGGTGCCTCTTCATTTCGTCTGGTATTGATTGGAGAAACCTTATAAAACTACCAATCAGTGCGGCTGGCCGCTAGAATCCTTCTCCAGACAGCGGCCACATTGGATATAGCTAAGTAGCTAGTGTTGAAAATTTGCCTTCGTTGGGACCCGAACACTATAATATCACGGTTAGAGTCTCTGCGACAATGTTGACTCTAGGCTAAAGTCAACCGGTACATTGTATATTGGCGACTTGAAAACACATAAACATATCTACTAACGTGAATAACGGAAATATTTCAATGAAATTTCCATTTTAGAGAAAGGGACAATGTGGCAACAATCCCTGAGACTCGCGCTCCGGCTCCTGCCGCTGGAGTCAAAAGTGCCCGGGACTCGTTGCGCCGACGGCAGCGCCCCTGCCGAGCAGCGCGGTCGGCCTCTACATGCAGATTCCATTTCCCCGCGATGAATGCGCGTTATTTACATACAAATGTACGCCGGTGCCTTTGACCGGGGAAAAGCGACGGCCGTAGCCCTAGTACTAGCCCTCGAGAACTCACTGCAGCCAATTACGAGGCCTAAGCTGATCCAACAGGCTCGTGGGCGGGAGCAGAGGCTGACATCGTGCGGAGATGGCTCGGGATGCAGCTTCCCAAACACACGTCCTGCTCAGCACCTTCCTTACATGATCCTCTCATCTTTTCCTCTCCTCTCCTCTCCTTTTCCTCTCCTCTCCTTT